>JAGVSQ010001865.1:0-26983 GCA_022683975.1 Rhyacophila evoluta | reverse complement strand
CAGAAAAAAATCGAAATGTGTAATAAATATTCCATAAATATTTTATATTTAAGATAAGCATTACATTACGTACACTGTTATTTACAAGTACACAAAATACTTATACAGAAGCACAAATAATGAGCATTATTTTAAAACAGCTGAGCACCACCAGTATAAACTATCTCACCACTAATCATTACATTCAAATATGTACATAATATTACTCGATCATTGCAAAGCAACGACTAGTAAAACTACTAAGTGACAATCAACTGAATGTTAGGCCAGCATTAGGTTAGTGACCTGAGTAACTTTAAAATCCTGTTAAATATGTAATAAATGAATGATTATAAATAAAACCCAGTTTCATAAAAACAATACCACTAGCCCATCGGCTACACAAAATATGTACAAAACACGAAAATAGGTTTAAAAATATTATGCAAAGTTCGCCCACACTTTCAAAGTAAAATCATAACATTCAAATTGCTGACAACTTTACCAAAGTAGATAAGATGTTGATAACACAAAATTGGCACAATAAACATTTGGTCAACCCTTATCTTTTTCAAATGACAGAATTACAAAGTATCATTCAATATAAAAGTTATGAAAATAATTCTAAAGTATAGTGAGAAGGAATGTGACATTGATGCAAAATCTTACCATCTTTCACAACGTTCTTAGAATTATTAGAGTTTCCTCCACTTGGCAGAGTTTTATCCGTAGCACAATACATGTTTTTAAACTATTTTTCTAAAATTAAATCCACCCTCACCGAACAATTAAACACATAGTTTTTTATTTCAATTCTAGCTCACAAGAACACTGAACACACGATATCAGGCACGGCGGCCATTCCGGTAGTAAATATTCACCAAAGACATCTGTCCATAGACAGAGACAGACTAGATACACAACTTTATTATGTAAAAAAATCATTACATTCTTTTTTGAGAAGTATATTTAACTGAAATATTTCCTTTTTTTCTTTGCATTAGCTTTTATTTTTAAATATTTTGATTTTGTCGTTAATTTAGTAGAATGTGGCGGCAACTATTTACTAATTATCAATAATAAAACACAAACTCGTTTTGGAATTATTTGGTTTCTATAATTTGACAAAATTGCATTTCATATCTCGTTGTAAAAATATCATATTGATTGCTCAATATTTTTTTCTAAAATAACAAAAATGGTATCTATTTATGGCCAAAAATGCTATAAACGAAACATATCTTTATCAGTAACTGGCAGCACTGCACAGTTCACGTCAATTCAGTTTTCAATTTGTATATTCGTTTGACAGTTGCGAGAAAGAGACAGATTTTCCGACGCATGCGAACTGTTAATTACAGCTATACATATACTCTAATCCTGATAAACACGGGAACGCTACAATCTATGTGGTTTTTGTCGGTTAAACGGTGACATTCTCCGAAAATTCTTGAAAAGCAAAATGCAACATCAGTATTGGGTCACCAAACGTACAGTACTTCGAAAATTTGGATCGAAAGAAGACGAGTGTGTAGTTTCATCTGATGCTGAATTAGATGCTAAGCTTGAATTATTCCGTTCCATATCTGATAGCTGCATTTTGTTGCAGCGTGTCATCGACCAATATCAAGAGAGAGTGTGTGTTCTAGCTCAAGAAGAAAATGCACTTGGTAGATTTCTGAAAGACGCTGGTAAAGGCGGAAGTGGGGCCGGAAAATTGATGATAGCAGCTGGTAAAGGCATCTCGTATTCAGGTCAACAACGAATGAATATGAGAAATCCTCTCCTTCGCTTGTATCACGAAGTTGAAACGTTTAGAGGAAGAGCTGTCAGTGATACGAGGATGACTATCAGTGCAATGGAACGCGCGAGGACAGAATATCGCGCCGCGCTCAGTTGGATGAAGGCTGCCAGTGCCCAATTAGATCCAGATACGGGAAAGGGCGTCCATAAATTTCGAAAAGCCCAAAATCAAGTTCGTGAAAGTAAACAGGCCTTTGATAAATTGACCCTCGACTGTTTACAAAAGGTGAGCATTAATTAAGAAAGTGTTAGTGCTCATGTTTTCCACTGGTTTTTTTTCAGCTCTTACTGAAAGCTCATCTCTGTCTTTCTCAAGACCGCAAAAATGTGTCAAGTGGTGAATTTGCTTTAAGAATATGTATATAGGCAAAATATTCCATGTAATGGGCAAAAGATATCACGATTTTGTGTTACAGGGAGAATTTTTATTTTTAACATTTAAAATATTGTTATGTTTAATCTAATGTTTTCCTGCATATCTATTTAGTGACATTTCTTATCGGTCTTAAATATCTGCTGTTATATACATCAATGTAAGTTGTCCTGTATGTATTTTACATTAAAATTTAACAACTCTTATTTTGATTTTTCTGTGGTGGCAAGTTAAGTTCAATATTTAGTTGGCAGACAATTTTTTAATAGTATATCAATAACTGTCCATTTTTTTCCGTAGGTGGACCTTTTGGCTGCAGCCAGATGTAATATGTTTTCACATGCTTTGGTCAACTACCAAAACTCTCTTTTAAGTTTTGCGGCAAAAGCTTCACAAACTCTGAAAACTACATCGCAAGGGCTGTCTGCAGCGCCACAATATGATTTCTGTATTCTGAAAGAACTGTCCCAGCAGCCACAGGATATCGAATTAGGGGAATCATCACAACAAGATAATAAGGATCAGATGTTATTCTTCCAGGTAATACACTTTTGACAGAACTTGGTTATATTAAATTAATATGCTCATACAATGTTCACTGATGTTGATGTAACAAGTAAAAAGATCCAATAGTTTAATTTACGCACATCTCTGTAGAAATACTCACTGTTATAACGAACATGTAATTTCATAATTTTAGCCATTTTAATACAAAATCTATTAATAAACCCTTCTCTAAAAAATATCAGTATTATTGGATAATGCAACCTTTGGGCATATCTGCTCCCTATGCTAAACATATGACTGCCGCAAAGTGCCTCTAAAATGCCATATCATCCATCTCTGACTGCCTATAAGTCATGCCAGCAACATACATAATATGTAAAATTATTCATATTTTAAATATCTCGAGTCATATTTACACATTTTTTTATGGATATTATTGTATACACAACTTTTATTTCATTTAATTAGTTTGATATTATTATTTTCTAAAATACAATAAATGATTTTAGGATGAATTCAAAGACACCGAGCCAGAGAAAGAGAATGTCAGCAATTCCGTAACCACAAATGTTAGTTCAAAAGCAGAAAACACCTCTTCCAATGATCTATTAGATGCCACCGCTGATCTGATTGGTTCGAGTGGAGTTACTGACATTAATGCTCCTTGCAGTTCGAATATAAATTCTGATCTCGTTGGTCTCTCTATGAATATTGATACTTTTGGGAACTTGGGATCATTCATGCCATCACAGCTTCTTCAGGTTCTATTCAATTACATCTTTTTATTCAATTATTATAAATTCATAACAAGCACTTGATAAAAATATTCACCTTTTTCATGCTGTACAAGATTTTGTACAAGAATTTATTATAAGTTATTCTCTCAATATACATTTCCATATATATACTCACAACATATTGTACAGGCTAAATAAACATAATTGAACTTATTAATGATTTAATTAAGCCATGTTTCAATGTTATAACTATTGTTACATAGCAAATAGAAAAATTCATTCATTTCTACAATAATATTGTTTAATATTTTAGGAACTGTCAAGTGGGTGCCCAGTGTCTTCTCCGAGTACTCTTCTTCCTCAGAATATAACAGATGCAGTCGGCTCAGCGATAAATATGGTTGAAGAGAAAAAGCCTGCATGCGGAGTAGATAGCGGACCAGCCAAAAAACAAGACATCCAACGAAAGGATATGTCAGCGTGGTTTAAATTATTTTCCGAACTAGATCCATTAGCCAATCCAGATGCCATGCCAGGAGCCAATTCAAACCAAAGCCATGCTGCTTAATATTTATATTGTTGTGCATGTTATGCCTTAATACAAACATTCCTAATTTTATGTATATTTTGACAGTATGTTTTCCACATATTTGACCAATGCCCCATGTATAAATCCCATTTATCAGATGCTAGATGACTCGATGAATATAACACATGTTGCGCAATTGTGACACAATGCTCAATTCTCGGCATAGCATTGATAGGATTAAAACTGTTATGTATTTCAAGAAATTATTTATTGTTATATTTACACATTCCACTAGCCTTTTAGTCATAATTCTTTCAAACATATATGTCATTGATTTAATGAAAAATAACAAGATCTGTGTGACATAATATAAATAAATATATCAAAATTTATTTAAATAAATCACAAATAATATTTGGTGTCTGTATTAGTAAAGTTTTATTATGTTCAATTTTAACTCGACAACCAATCAGAAAATATTAAATCTGTTTGGGTATTATTAATTTTGAAATTTGTTTAAGATCTTTTATTTTATGTGTTATTATTACTTGATAGATTGCATAGCAATTTGTCATTCTTATTACTTGATGATCGATCTATTGATTTTGCAATGGATAAAATTTGACTAAATATTATTCTAGAGCAGTGATGCCCAAACTTTTTTGTCATGGCCCTCTAAATTAGTTGATATATAATTTTTTTAACTTTCAGTCTATTATGAAAATGAGTCACAATTATATTAAACTTTTCGTTCACGGAACCTCACTTCACAGACCCCTTCATCGGTTACAACAACCTGTGGGGGTCCGTAGGTATGTATATAGATACTAATAACAGCTGTGGCTGGCTGCTTTCATGCTCCTTTATAGATTTCTGCCGAGAGGCAAAACTAGCAGCAATTTTGAAATATATTGTCACCATGAAATTGAATTTCAAAGGCTTATTATCTTCTTTTCTTGCTTTACCAACGTAGACCAACTTTTTCGATATAGCCTGTCCTGCTGCAAATCGAAAAATAATACAATGTAAAGTTTTTTATCAAATTAGTATCATTGGAAATTGATCATAATAAAATAAGTATCTATCTCTCCATTTCCCATAAAATTATGTTGATTTTCACATTTTGTTAGTCACTTAAGTTATTCTTATTAACTTTGAAAAAGTGATAAGTGACCATCCAATCTAATTTACAAATATATATATATACATATCACTTTATGATAATATCTTAATTTAACCTGTATGAATTATTAATTAAAATTTACTTCTTTTAGATAAAAACAAGAAATGATTGGATTTGTACATTGACTTATATGATTAAGCGTGCATTTGTATACATTAGCACTTAAATTTAACATGTTTGAAACTATGATATGATCTTCGTTGTGAGAATACACAGTAATAGTGCCATGCTATTTTTCAGACTTAAATATGATATAAACCTAAAAAACAATTCTTAATTTATGTATATTTTGAACCTTGTTAAAAAACCATTAATAACTGTGTGGTGAAAATGATAAAAAATTATCGAAGTTACCAGAGATACCAAATTGTATTTTTTACCCATTGATTTATATTAAGTTATATTTCAGAATCATTTTTCATTCTTGTTACACAAAAAGTATTGAGTAAAAATGCGTGATGATTTTGTAATTAGTCATATTTAATTTAAGATAATACATATATTATTTTCATTATACACACTTAATATCTACTAGAGCATCTTTATACATACTTAATTGAACGAAAGGACAGTACTGCAAAATTAC
Organism: Rhyacophila evoluta; assembly: GCA_022683975.1. Classification (NCBI taxonomy): domain Eukaryota; kingdom Metazoa; phylum Arthropoda; class Insecta; order Trichoptera; family Rhyacophilidae; genus Rhyacophila; species Rhyacophila evoluta. The sequence continues at coordinate 21,286 of JAGVSQ010001865.1, read as the reverse complement.
TATAAGTATAAATAATTAACCAAAACTAGTCAAGGTGGTACAATAACCAAAAATATTCATAAAATTGGCTAAATATATATATTATATTGTATAATTATGTTTCATTATTGAAAAGATATTTCACAAATAAATCATTCAAAATGAAAACAATTCTAAATTTTTTTGTACAAAGATTTCCAGAATCCTCTGATATATTATAATACAATTCTGTAAATTGATTTTATTTTTAACAAAACAATAAGTACATACATTAAAGCTGTGCATAGATCTAATAAGTAACTTTTTTCAATAATTGAAATACATAATTTTATTTACTCGGATTTTGTATATTTTACCTATAGTAATAATTTTGCTAATTTACAAAAGTAGAGTATCTTGTGTAATAATGTACTAAGTCAGTCTGACATCAAAAAGGATGTGTTCTATAAATATTTACAGATGATGTAACAGAATCCAAGGTGATCTCATTTGAGGAGCAGGCAAATGCGAAGCTTTTCATTCGTGATCACTGAACTGTGAAAGGGCTGTTTTAACTCTGTAAAATAAACAAAGGTTTCAGAATACATATTTACTGTGAGAAAAATTTAGAATATTGAAATTAAAGTGATAAAATCAATGTTTTGTATCAGCTGTCACTTTTAAGTAAAAATAGGTTAGCTGAAATATTTCACACATAAAGAAACCTAGACATCTATAAAAATTATGAGACATATCGCAATCTTTGATTATTTTAATCATCTTTTTTACTTCTCATCATTACTTAACATTATTTAGAAGATCGTACACAGTTTGCTGTACTTTCCCGGATACCTAATGATCATAATTAGTTGAGAAATACAAATGCGCAATTCAGATTAGCTCTTAAATAAAACATACCATTGTATATATGTTTCACACGTATTGCCATTGCAAAAATAATTTTGTCAACATTTTGTTGTGTTACGAGTAAATTAATTTGCATCATGTATAGCATTATTTAGGTTATTTCTATGTGTTTTTATAAGCTTTTATTTATTAATATTAAGAAACAAATATACTATAAAATGGCACTCACTTATCAAGCAGAACAGGATCAGCAGTCGACACAAGTTGTCGTAGAGTGGAAAGGGCTCCAAGTTGAGCAAGACGAGATTGTCGTTCGGCTGCTCCCACCTCTCCCCGCCATACCAGGTTTCCAATGGCAAATAAAGCGGCTTCTTGCAGTTTTGATTCCGGATGGACCTATGGCATCAATAAGGCTATTAATACTTAGCAATTAAAAATAACAATCACATATCCAAGCACATGTTTTCAATCAAATATGAAACATTTTTAATATAACTAATACTATGGGAATAAAAAAAAACATTGACAATACAAAAGCGGCTAATGTGATGGTCTCTGGGCCCATTTTCCCTCAATATTATTTATATGAAGGAAAACAGAGTGTAGAGACAGGTTAAGAGCCGTGTAAACAAATAGAATATTTGAATAATAATTTTTTACCAAATAGTCCACCAGCTTGGTGAGCACGTCTTCATTCGCCATGATATGAGATTTAGCCCTCTCTCCATCTCCAATATTTCCCAAAATGCAAAGAGCCTGCTCCTTCACTTCGGCAGGGTAGTTTCCTTCTAAAACGACTATAACCGCCTGAAAATATGAACATTTACTATAATTGAACTATGTACAGTAATATTAAAATCATAACAGAGAGTGGAAAATTTTAATTCAAGATCAAGGAATCAAGAAATGAACTATGGCATGAGTAAGCAAGCATATTGAGTTAGAAATCTGTAGTCAGATTGAAGTATTACAGCTAGATTTACATTTGCACTTGACGAATGGGAAATCTATCTATCTATCTAATTAATGAATTCTAGTCCGAGGATTTCTCAAAGTGCTTATCCAATGACTAGTATCCATATGTTCCTTCATAATAATATGTAAACTTTTTATGATGAAGTGAAATGTGGTTCCTTTTGTACGTAATGATTTACCTGCATTACTTGCGATGAATAATCATTCATAATTGTATCAATATGTTGCCGCGTGCTGAGAAGATTTCTTAAAAGTCCAAGAGTTTTCATAATGATACGAGTGTCTGTATCACCAAGTAATCTAAACATCTGTTCTGTTCCAAGACATGACAGGATGCTAGTTTTCACTCTTTGTTCAGCCTAAAAAGAAATTCACAAGATTACATGTACTATATGTAAATTATATTCAATGACACTGTTTATACAATATAGATAGTAGAGCAACATTTAGACAAAGAGTCAATATGTGTTTTATATTAAAATTAACATCTCAACAGAAAAAAGCTATAACAGTAGGTTCAAAAAATCAGATCATATGACCCAGTTATCAAAATGCTTAACACTATAAGATTTAATATTTTCGACTGATGGTGCTTGATGGAAATTGATTTTAAATAATTTAGAAACTATAAGATTTGAAAAAATTGGTGGGTCATATAGAAAAAGAGCTAATTTCTCCTTATGAACAATTATACAAAAATTTCTGGCTACATATTTCAAAACAGAGTATGTCAAGGGTTCAAAAGAAGAAAACTGGAGTTGCTTGAAGAACTTAAAAAGAGGAGTTTTCAATAATTGTAAATCCAATGATTGATATTTTTTTATAATTTTCAAAATATATTTGATACCAACCTGAAAAGCCATGTTCATTAATGCCCAGATTCCATTCAATCGTAAAGCCGGTTCAGGTCGCCGCGTCAAACCACACAACATGTCAACAGCACCTTAATAATATATAATATTGTATTATGAATATAAACATGTTCATGTTATTAATAATTATATGAAATGATTATTTTACAAACCTTGATCAAGCATAGGTTCCTTGGCAGGTGAGAATTCCAGTAAAAGATTACATAATGTTGATGAGCCAACAGTCAATAGTTCTGCACCAGGAGACGCATTCAACAGTGACATTAGAGGTCTCCACACAGAATGATCCTATAAATCAATTGAATAACATTAATAGTCATGCCATGGAACAAAATCATTTACATGGAATTTCAAAATTATATAGATACCTGAAATGTAGTTCTTAATTGCTGCACAGATCTTGAAAGTGAGTGAAGACATCGAACGGCTGCCAAGCGAACCTAAAATCAAAAATTTTATTCTAGTAATGAATTGATAAATCTACTCTGCTTTTAGTATTATTTAAAAAGTTCTATAAATATATTACCTTTAGTTTTCTTTTGGAAATTCCTTTAAAGATTCAAGAAAAAAATTGTAACTGCATAACGGAATATGATTTTATATTATTGTAGATGTTTTGTCACATTGAATTAAAAGTATAACACGTATTAAGTTAACAGTTCACTTCAACACTAAAAAAACCACATGCTGAACCAATTTGCCTACTGGAATCAGGAGTGGATTTAGCACTTGAGAGGCCCCAGGTGCAAATCAATTTAAAGCGCCTAGGCCCTGGGGAGATAATTTCACTAACCCTGCAGCAGACCTAGCCAGTAAGAATGATTGCAGTTTGTTTGAAAAATTTAGGTTTCATTTGACCACCCTTTTTTTGGTGAATTTTGAGGCCCCCTTCTTTTTACAGCTAGTGCGCCTATTTAAAAATCTGCCACTGCTTAATACTATCAGATAGAAATTATAATCAACAAATGACTCACTTCGGGCTCAGTGTTGGCCATACCGGCAACAACTTGCACCATAAGACCATCAATTTCGATAATCCTTTTGCGAATGTCTTCATCGTTGGCACCGAGTGAAGCAAAGCATTTGAATGCTCCCTGCTTGGAAGCTGGTGATTGACAAGACACTAGTTCAGCAAGGGCGCTTATCAAATGGTTGGATATTGCAGCTAGCCTTTGAAGTGATGTGTCAACCTTGAAAAATTTAATAATTCAGTATGTAGTTAATAACATAATATTAACTTATAAAGATGTACTTGGCCGTGGCTATAATTTCTAGATATCAGCTTAAGAAACGATTATTTGGAAAAATGGAAGATTGACGACATGTTAAGATCTGTTAAAAGTCAAAAATGTTATTCAAGTAAATGGGGATGAATTGCCAATAATTCAACTCCATACTGAGAGAGCTTAATGATAAACAATTTCTTTAAGAAAAAAAAGATCATCATAGAAGCTGAAATTTGTTTTATTGACCAATAACAAAATTGTAGTTTTTTTCAATATTTATTATTATGCATTATGTGAAATCATTATCTCGTCCAAATTAAAATTGATTCACTTGACATAACATGTTTGGGTTACAGGATTATATCTTAGAACCAATTATTTGCATAATTCAAGGTATAGGGAAAACTCCATTTTAAAACGTCAACATTTTATGTTTAAAATAAAGTACAAAACAAAACAAAAATTACAAGCATGTGCGTAATAATTTGCAGCACATTGCAGAAAGCGAATCGTCTGAGTAATAGCTATGAAACGAACTACACAACCGACATATATTTAAAATAAAATTACCTCAGCCAAATATGCTAATGTTTCTGCAGCCGTTGCTCTGATGTCATCTGGCATATCTTTTGTGCATAGCCGTGCTAAACAGGGTAACGCTCCAAAAACCACTCTGCAACAAAATTAGACACAGAATAAATCACTCAATACTTTCACTTCTTTTAAGAATGTTTGTAGACAATAATTACTCCATAGATTACGAGATTACAGCATAGTGACATTAGGTTATCATCAACACTGATATAAATGAGCAGAAATTACAAGATTTTATAACCAACATTAGTTTTTGAATTACTAATTAATACTTAATTTAAAATAGTTTAACACCAGCGATTTTTACTCTTTTAATAGTATTGTTTTACAAGACTTGAATTATTTTGTTTAAGCATAATATTAGCTGAAAATATAGCTGATGAAATTGATCAAGACAAAAAATATGATTTTGGGAATTACATATTAACATTGATGTTTCATAATATACAACTGTTAAATTTACAAAAATATGATATAAAATACATATTTATGTTGTGTTATGAATGTGACTGAAAAGTTGTGATGGGTAGAAACAGCCTCAGTGAATTTGCAGCCAAATACAACCAACTATTTCTCACGAGACTGCAAAATGAAAATAATTTAATAAAAGTATCATTGTTGTAATGAACTTATGCCTAATTTTCGTGACGTTTGAAACATTTATGGTACTCGCTGGTGTGGAAGTATTAAGACAGAATTTCAGGAACAACTATTAACCATTTTGCATAAACAAGGTGCATAGAGCTCAACTTGTATCTAACGATTTTTACCTATTATCGTCAGGTGGTAAAGCACCAGCTCTGTGCATGAAAGTGATACATCGTGCAGCACCCATAGCCACCGCCAGCGGTTTATCTCTGGATAGGAGTACGGCAAGGAGTTCAGGGATAGTTTTGTCACCATGCCTACACAAAAAAATTACAATTCTTATATTTTATATAATATACATATATGTTGAAATAGAAGTATTTGGACATTTGATTATTAAGAATGATTGTTAGCTGTATCTATCATTTAAAAAAAAATAATGTGTAAATGCGAACACATAAGATATATGTGTTGTAACTAAGCCCAAAACTTATATTTTAGTTTATCATCAAGTACACTTTACAGTAATTTGAAATTAGTGAACATAACATCGTAATTTTATCATTTTTTTTTAAATACCAGTAAGATTTACATTGACTAGAATTATGAGCCCAATTCCTCAACCAATTGGATATCTACCACTTTTTGAATTATATTTTTTTATGCAGCTGTGGAGTATGAACCATCAACCTCAAATATTACTCAACTGAAGTTTATACATTGAAAAGTCTTTAGAAAGAATTTCAAATTAATTTCCATGAACTCCCCTGGTCAATAGTATTAAACATATAAATGTGAAAATTAACCTTGCTCGGGCGGCTTGGTGAGCGACGCGGGAGTTCTCGAAACACATGGCAGCCAGCCAGTCGAGAGCAGGAGGCAGGAGAGGTGAGGTAGAGGGACAACGAGGAGCAAGAAGGGCAGCCACAGCCTGGCAGCCTCCACCCTCAGCTAATGCTTCCTGTTCTCTTACGCCTGCACACCACACTGATAGTAAGCGAGCCACACATGACTTTCCCACTATTGTGCCTGTCTGTGCCACACCTATGAAAATTTAAAAAATCATTTTTTTAGGTTTGTGAACTGTATTGAATTAAAACAATTGTTATAAAACCCAAATTTAAAAAAAGAAAAATAAAACGAAAATGACATACTCAATAAATGTGCAAGTAGCTGTGGATCTCGGTGAATAAGACTGGAGGGTGCGGGCGGGTGCATGAAGATGGAACGGAGGGCACAGAGGACTGCTTCTGTGAGACGTGCATCATCGGCAGGCGGCCGCAGCACTTCCACGAGCTCCCCCACCACTCCCGCTTCCACTAAAGAGCTCACATGTTCTGCAGTGCCTTTAGCTAGTGATCCTGAATTAATATAAGCAAAATTAATACTATCAACTGATATTGTTTATTATCTGTATTAATAATGTGTCGGATTATTACATATTGGATTATTCAGCACCTGGTAACAGCACGGAAAAAATCTATCTACGCATTTAAACTCTAATGCGAAAAAAATATTTTCAAAAAATGAAGTTAAATAAAACATTAGAAAATTAATTTAATACAGGAAATATAATGTACTTCATTATATTTTGCATCAATATTTTAGTTCAAACCTTTCTTTAAAGACACCTCTGTCATGATTTTTCACTAAGAATCTGTTTTAAAATAATTGCAAGTATCGCTATAATTGTGTTCATTGAAAATTTTCTTTTTACTGTATAAATAAAAATATTTACATTTTAAAATATCCCCACAGAAACCAGTCATATTTTAATTGATTGTGAATAGCGTATTGAAGACATTATAGTAAATACAAAAATGTCAAAATAATAAATATTCACAATAAAGTTTTTGCGACCAATAAATTTCACCCTATGCATTTGCCTTGCAAGTCCATTTTTTAACACTATACTTGAAATAATTATTTACCCAAAAACTGTTAATTACGTGCTACAGGCTATTAGTTATATTTCATAATTTATACATTGTTGTGCTGTGGACAGTCTTACATAAAACACTTAGTAGGTGTGAAATGCAAACTTTCTAATATGTACCTAACTGCAATACTTGGCTTAATATCTGCGAGTTACAAGACTTGTAAAAAAATAGTACGTCATTTAAAATTAAGGAAAACATTGCCTTAAATCGCAAGAATGAATGTCCTTGTAATTCGGAAATGCACTTGACAGCAAATTGTGTCATTTATTTTTTTTATTACACAGAGACATGACACCTGTCACTTCAATTGAGAGGGATTAAAGCGATTGATAGTCAAAAGTACACTCATTTACCTATAGTAACAGCGGCTTCCAGTCGAATTGAGACATCGACAGTTGTATCTGACAGAAGCTGAAGTAAGCGTGGAACAATTCCTTGTTGGATCACTGATCCTTTTTGCCTGTTACTTCCAATTACAGAATTCTTTAGAGCGATCAATGCTTGTGAACATTTTTCCAGATCTGAAGAGTATATTTCATCGATGTAAGAGCGGGAACTCTCAATATCCTACCGGTTCAGAAAGTTTAAGGTTATATTAGTTTCTCACATAAATTGGGATGACATATAATTTTTTATAATACATTTCATTACTTACCATGAAACCTGCAAATGGTTGCATTAGTGATATCATGGGATAGTTATAAATTCACCAAAGTATTTAAATATCGCGTAATAAGCGCCTAGGGCTGACGGGAGAGTCTGGAAGGACTTATTTGATTTTTCCCAATATTGGCAGAAGCCTGAAATGTGACGCAGTTGGCACTGTGCGCTTCTATGCGTTTCATTCAAAGCGCTAAAATTTTGAGGCGAAAAGCAATATTATTTTTTTTGGCTGGCAGCATCGTGTCATTCCGTCCTTTATTGCGAAAGTATCTCTACATTGGGCCAGTAGGCAATAAAATTATCGAAATCTTGCAAAACCTATCAAGGCGCATTTGTAAATTGCACAACTCTGGATCTAAATCCGTAGAAAAATCAACTACACATTATTTCATAATAGCTATGAGTTTTAAAGTATATAACTCAAAATTGCAAAAAGAACCAGTTTTTATGTTAATTACTTAATAGTTTCATTTTTTATATCAATTTGAACCTAATAACTTACTGTATTAATTGTTCTATGATAATTAATAATTGAATAATTACAAAAATTATAATTTGAACATGTTCAACTCTACTCCCTCTCTTCCCATCTGACACGTATGACTTCATTCATATGAGTTATGGACGCTACATTTACAGACATACCAACGTAATTTGATACACACGCGTTCATTTCGGTCGCAGATTTAGTACGAAATAATTATTATTTCTGTCGATATTGATCAATATTTATAATTATAATTTAATGACATCATTAAAATCATATGGTCTTATAGGAGGAGTTTATAAAGTATTAAGACTTTGCAGTCGGCATATTTGGAGAAATAAAATAAAATAGTACAGGTCAGTAAGTATCCACGAAGTAAGTACGAATTAACGGACATCCACATAAGTCCGTTACATCAAGGTTCTACTGTAAGCTAAAAAACAATTCTAGAGATGCATATGCTCTTCATGCAAAGCGGACATGGTTAAAATAAACTGCAAATTTAAAATCAATTCTATTGTACAATAAAATTTTCCAACAGCAAGCGCCATTGAAGCTCGTTTTTGAAATTGATTGTAATTAAGTGCACGTATACTCTGTGATGCTAGTCAATGCTATTCTGTGTTAGTTAATTAATCAAAAGATAACATCATTGGCCTTCACCTATAGGCAAAGAAGACAGTGAGAATAATTAATTTAGTACTGAGTGCGCATTAAATTTTATCTTCATTACCCTCTGGGATTTTTCGTTAACTACGGTCCGGTTTGCGGTGATTAACGTAACATCGCGATAACTCCGTAGGCAAAATTTTATGAAGATTCCAAATATAGCATGCAAAATATGATAATTATAAATTTTATCGAACTCAGCATTATATTTGGCGCCACGGGCTTTGGCGTTCATAAATTAGCCTTATTAATTGTCTCTATAGATTGTTATAAAATTACCAATTCAATTACGGCTTAATATGATTCATTTTCTACATTATTTCTAAGAAGTAAATTTTTTTGATTGTAACTCTTTGTGGGCGAACGGCAAAAATGTTTTTTATGTTAAGTTTTCCTAGTTAACATAAATGATATCACTCCGGTAATCAACTGCCAAGCGGGTGTGATTCTATGCTTGAAGTTATTGGTTTAAATAGAGTGACTTTAGCATTCGTAGCATAACAATTATAAATAAATAAAATGCGGGACTATATGTCCAAAAGGTTGAGAGATTGGCTTACAATCAATTCTTATAACAGAAAAACCAATTCATCAAAATATTTGTGTGTAGTTGAATGATTATTAAGTATTTTTAATGAAGAGATAAGAGAAAAAACCATCCAGCCACTAATTACTGTCAAAGTGAAGCTACGATGCTGGACGTGGCGCGGTCATATATAGCGGTGTTTCAAGTGAGTCTTAACCTGATCTGTCCATTCTTCAAGCCGACAGGAGTCTTAGAAGGCCTCGTGTCGGCTATACTATCTATAGAATTCATTCGGCAAAGTTATGTGATAGAGGTATGATCTGGAAGGGTGCAAGAATACTGGCTGGTGATAGAGAAGCTTGAAGATGTATTCCGGTCATCGACCGCCAACTATGTATGCTTCAATGCTTGAAGTCGTTGGCATTTAGCATTCGTAGCATAAGACTTATACATTGTATAAACCTATTTTTTATTTAGTTAAATAATAGTAACATTTTATTACCTTAAATGTGGTATTTAAGATTCACAATCATTGAAATGTTCTTTATTTTTGAGACATCTCTTTCCATGCTTCGCAAATTTCCGAGCGACGGTAAGCTGTTGATATTTTTTCTATGGTCTTCTCTTCTAGAAATATATTGGCGCTTGGTGAGGTAGTTGCGCACTTTGCATTTCGAGAAATCTTTAAAATAAGTCTATGTATATTTATATCCCGAAATTAACATGTTTTTTTGTATTCTTATTCTCGAATTACATGCTTAAAACAAGATAACCATCAGATTATGTATATCTTAAACTTCCATGCGTGCACATATTGAGACATTTTATGTTAACATATTATCTAAAGCAACTGAGCTGGTATAATAAAAATAATCAGTCGATTAAATAAGTTGAGTGATTTATGCTGTTAGCCAAATAAATAACTTTTATATTTTTTTATTAATTACACGTCTGATTATTTAAGCTTATTTAAGTTTTTTTATAGTTTTTAAATATTGATTTCGATATAAATAAATCGTATATCTGAAGTATGAAATTTTCAAAAAAGCTCAAGTCGTCTATAAAGTTTATCATTAAAATGTGTAAAAATCAGAAATACTTGAAAATTAATAACGACTTTTAGTAGGTTGATAGAACTAATCTATCTACTGAAGAAACTATCGACCTCTTTACGATAGACTATACTTTTCATATATTTATTTATTTTCACCCGTAAGGCAACAATTAAATTTAATATACTCATGATTTTGTTGCAAACTAATATATATAGAATAAAAATTATAAGTTATTCAGTTACTCGTAACTGTTATTTTATTCTTGATTGATTTTCGACCGTTGCAAATTTCAATCGAATGATTTTTCTGTATTGTGTTATAAAAAGGTAAACCCAAAACTGGTTTGTCCAAACATAATATGGCTGCAATCAGTTGTCAAACAATTGATTTGATCGATTGTGCGGCCGTGTGACGTTTCGTTTTCGTTAAAATTACATTATTTCTCTGTATCGGCGATTCTCATCTAAATTTGAAAGAATTCGATTGCAGTCAGTCCCTCAAAATGTCGAAAAATTGCGATAATAACCAGTCACGCATGCCTTGGAAATAATATAATATTATTTAAATTGTAAGAGTTTTTTTTATGTAAATCATTACTTGCAATTTGACGCATGAAGTTGTTTAAGGAAGTCGTTACTATTTTCTACTGAGATTGTCAAACTTTTATGCATACCTGTTATATAAATTTGGCAACTTTAGAAAATATTGTTATGTGTACTTATCTGAGTTTTAAATTTAGTCAAGTCACGGATTTCGAATGAGTTAAATGATTTTCTGACTACCAGTATACGTAAACAATAATTTGTCATCATACATAAAGTTTTTAAATCGTAAAAACATACATATTCTGCTTACTTGTTTTCATTTTATATATGTCCAATATCAAAACCATTCTATCATTTTAATTATTTGTCGATTTATTAAATTTTTATTCAATGAAATGTTTACAAATATTAATTACATTAATTAAATAATCATATTATATATACAAAAAAAGTATTATTTATAAACATCATACCATAAAACGTATAAATTTGATTTAAAAAAACTATTTTCATACGACAAATTTGAAATGGATAAAGATCAATAAGTTATATTTATTAATTATCGTTATTGTAATAATCAGGTTAAAAATGTTATATTTTTATTTCAGACATTGCATTCATCTCATACAATATCAACATGGCACTCCCAATTTATTGAGTCATTTCTTGATCAGTGAAATCCAAGGAAAACCATCTTATTTTTAACACCTATGTACTATTTAATTGTAAAATATATATAATTTAAAAAAGTTAAAATATATACTTTTTTAATGATTATTTTGTATAAATGATATGAGTGTCTAATTATATTAACTATTATTTAATTAACTATAACTATTAACGAATAAACTATTCATTAAGTAACTATAATTGTTTACATGTAAATATTTTAAATTAATTAAATCATATTTTTAGATGCATTGGTAACTGTCACTTTTAAGAAATCGTCACAACTACGCTGAGACATACAAATGAATGAAGAAAATTCGATACTAAATACCACTGTGAAAGTAAATTCGTTGCAATATTCAATTTAAATAATACACGTGGTCGTGTTGTGTCTATGTCTGTGGGCAGAATCCTGTGGTGCCACATCCGAGCTTCATACATTATGCACATTTTAATACACTCCGAAATTTTAATAATATGACCGCCCAGGCGGAAGTATGAAACGGACTGTGTGATTATAATTCAGATCAAATTTCATTGATTTTTTCAGATATCAGGAAATACTTGCGTTCTCAATGGTGAGGTACAATGAGAAATAACGAATTTCTCAGGAGCACGTCTTTGACAAACTACCAATTATCATATCATTTAAATGTGGGTTTGGTAGAAATGGAACATGAGATTTGTGGTTTGATATCGGATTCTAATAAAAGATTCAATTTTTTTATCTTCAAAAGTATAGTCTAACCGAAAATATATCAGAACATTTAAATAATTTACTATCATATTTCCCTTAATTATGTAAAGATTATAAGTATTTTTTCAATTTGTTACTTTATATGCAATCTACATATTTTTGTCATAATTATTAAAACTGTATCTCCTTATAGTTATTGTTAACACTCTTAGTATCTATATTTTTTAAGCGGCTTTATAAAACCAATATATTCTAACCGAATAATAATTAAAACTCAAATTTAAGTTTTAAAAAGTCTGAATTCTACATATAACACAATACGAAATATCATATATGGGATTGGTATTGCGTGAATAAATAAAAGAAGAAGCAATGACTTATAAAACGCCTAATTAAAAATGTTTTTCTTAGAGTTGAATAACGATAATAATTACATTTCGCACAAGCGTTAAACAGATAATGTCTTCTATCTAGATACTAGAGTTATTATAATCTTAATGGTCAGTGTGAAAATTGGTGCACGCACAAAAATACGTGGTGAATGCAATATAGAGATATTAAAAAGAGACTGGCAAGGGATTTTGTCATAGTTGATTTACTTTGCATGGTTTTATATCTTACAAAACTTCTGTATACATAATATTATAAATCTTTGTTTGGTTTTTCACCTACTTCAAGTTGTTTGTTCTATCGTCGATTTGATGCTGTAATTGAAATATCAATCGTTTTCTTTGTCCCATTGATGCTTAGTTCACTTTATTTATAAAACTATCGTATGTCAACAATCATTAGAGCTGTCATATCCGGACATCAGCCAGTTTTAAAAATACTCGCAAACGAATATTTGCCAAGCAAATAATATAAGTGAGATAAAATTCATGCAAATGTTGCTAAAACGAATGGTATAGTATTTTTTTAAATTGACCATATTTTTTTGATATTTATCGATAAACACGCTGGCGGTATGCTTTACGAGAAATATAATCGTTATTTTTTCTTTCTTCCTGTTACTCAGGAGGGTCAGCTTCCATTGTTTGAATAATATGTTCTTCGCAGATTTTCTCCCTGTGGCCACTTTGATTCGTCCAGGTAGACTTGGCGCTTTATTTGCAGCGTCCACACGAGATTACAGATCGTGAAAGTAATTTCACACGTAGTTAGTTACTTCATTGGTTTATTTTTTAATTATTTACTACAACAGTGTTCATTATATTTAAAATTTTCTTCCTATTAATTACTTTAACATTTTTGATTCTGTATTTTTCAAAATGTCTATAATAATTAAAGAAAAAAATGTTATCATGCTAGTTTAAAGAAAATAAACATCAAAATATTTTTGAGTCAAAAAATGACAGGGTTGGCCCTGTCTCGAAAAGAAGTGCCAGAATGGTCCACTGGCTCCACTACAACACTACTTAAATGGTATTACACATATTCTAAGAACCAATCAATGGATATAAAATACTAGATTGAATATACACATTTGAGTTTACGTCCGCCTATTTTCGTTTTGTGTTTATTTCAACTTCATTACGGAAATATTACATTTATTGCTAATTAAATATTGTATTTATATTTTGAAATTTCGATTGTAAGTTGAGGATTAAAAAAAAAAAAAAAACAGTCTTATGCTGCTGTCCATTATTAATATGCAATATAAAATATATTTGATTCACAGTAAATTGTTATTAACTGATTGAGCATTTTACATCATTAGATAATGTTTTTCAGCATATCTAGAAGATTCAAGGCGTTTATTTTAAAAACCAAGTAATAGTGAAATTTAAATTATTTTAAGTACAATATTGCATTTTTTCACCCAATATATGGCAGTGTAGACTTTCCATGGAGATGAGGTTAATTTAAAAAATGTGCAACATGAAAAAATTGGGTCAGTATGACTAATGCAATAGATGAAAAAATATTGTGTTAAAAAAACTCCAACGGTCGAAAAAGTTGTTATTCGACAAGTAGGCACCAAAATGTTATTTTTGAATAAAACTTCACGGCCATTAAATTGCAATGAATAAACACAATATATCATTGTAATGTTTAATACATTTAAAAATAAATTCTCATTTATTACGATTTTCCCTAAAAATGTAATTGGAATATTTTTTTAATGAGTGATATTTTAAATGAAATTAAATATTTTATTATATATGAATAAATTATTATTACAGTTCACCGATATTAATAAAGTTGATTCCAATAATTAACCACATATTATAAAATTTTATCTTTATATGAGTATAGTAAGTGTAAGTGATAGTTTTTACGAGTGTATTGAAATTGCAGCTTATAATTTTATTTATAAAAGCGAATGAGATAATTAGCATAGAATTGTTCTACATTACAAATAAATTAGTAATATGTGTCTAGTAAATTCGAAAAATATACTTACTCCAAATTTCATTTACTTTCCCCTAAGTAAGTCACAAAAATGTATGTATTCTAATATTTCAAAAAGCTTTTTTTTTAATTTAGTCCAGTGTGATGTAGGATAGTTTTGCTTTTAAATGAAGAAATGCAGGACTGGGTACACATGGGGTTGAGTAATTGTCTGATAAAAAAATCTCGCGAAAAATATTCTTTCAAGAAGTGTCTTCACATGGCAGATATCCTATAATTTCGGAGTGAGTATCTTCACACTATTTAGTTTCATATTTTACACTGAATGAAAATTATTTTTTCAAATTGTATTTTTATTTTTTTGATTATATATAAATATATCGTGCAATTTAGATAATTTTTAAAAATAAATTATTGTTTGTAATATCTTACAGACGTCCAATAATATGTTTGGCATAAATATAGAAAAATGTTGGTAAACCAGTATGAATAAATAAATATACGTTGTAAAATATTGTAAATCCAATAAATAAACAAATACACGTCCAAATTTTTAATGCATAAATAAAACATAGTACCTAACAATCTAACCAGCCGTTTTCATTTTATGACATTGTACAAAATATTGAATGCACACATAAAATGTCCGGTCCGGGTTACTGTATCCAAAATTTCTAAATCGCCGGCCCTTTTCAAAAATGATTGTGTTCAACAATGCACCCTATCACAGCTTCCCCCTTCCGTATTCGCAATAAATAATTTGCTTTTTGCATTTAAAATCGGCCCGATGCATCTGACAAGCGATAGGTAACCTATTGAGGCTTTTGTGTGCTGCAACTCTGACATAACCGGTCAAATCCACAAAAAAAAAATACGCGATATAAGCAAGGTTGGCCCAGATAATTATTTTAATTTTTTATTATTAATTCTGGCGAGCTTACATTAAAGTTTCTCGCATTCATTGATTTAAGTTATGCAGACATAATATGACCAAAATCATGCTGATTATGAACCAAACTCCATTAAAGTGTAAGCAATATAAGAAGACTCAAAATTGTTGTGAAATGTTTTTATTTGATTATTTTTTATTTTCACATGATCCGTAGTCTACTCGTGGATCTTTTGATTAATTTATCTAATTTCTCACAAGTTATTATAGTAAAATTTTGTGAAATAGCACAAATAGCTATCGATAAATCGATTTATACAGTATTTAAATGCGTTATTATAATTGTCTCCCTGGTAGCCCAGTTGATAACGTACGCGCCTAGCAATCCGGGAAATGCGGGGTCGATTTCCCATCTGTCGTTTTTTTTAAATTCTCGATGCCCTTTGGATTGAGTAATTGTTTGACAAACAATTCTCGTGAAAAAAAAAATAATCTGTCAAGACACCTTCACATTGCAGAGGTTCATACACTCCTCTTTCGGAGTGGATATCTTCACACTGTGTATATCCATATGCTCCACGTTGGGAGCGGACATGGTATAAAAAAAAATACATACTACTAGATCTATCATAAACATTTTAATGACGAATTAATATCGTTTATAATCACTTGATTATAATAAAATGAAAATAATATATTTAATGGTGATCAAATTCTTTTATATTAAACTTAAAATGTTATAAAATCTTATGATTTAATGTAAGTGGCAACCCTATAAGATACACACAAGAAAATGACCGTTTTGTGAATTGATTTGGCGACGCTTCGGACTACAAAGAAATAAGTTTATATTCTCTCAAGCAACATGGCACATGCATGTTTGCCTGTCACTCCTCGATGCAGATAAACAACATCTTCGCATTATCCGTTATCCTTTTCTATAAAAAAAATCATATATCGGAACGAAAAAGATGGACAACAGGGCAAACTGTACCAAATAATATACAAAAAGAAAAAATATTGTTTTCTTTTAATTGCTTCAATGTTTTTGAAGTACATCAAAAATGTACATCATAATATATGTCCTTACTCGAAATATATCTATCATATATACTTTATCGAAATATATAACTCACATTATCAATTAATATTAAATAATAATTTGTAATGTGAGTATAATAATAAATTGTATAAAGATATGTACATGATTCTTCTCCTAATCGCTCGAATTAAGGTCCGTCGGAGAAGATAGAATTTTAGTTATTGACAAATACAAAGTATAAAGTTTATTATTTTTAAGTTAGAAAGCAATTTATGGAGCTCATTAATAATTGTAAAATACCAACTGAATATTCTTCAAATTAACAACAAGATAAAAGCATCCTCACTTCTGCTGTATTATAAATAAATATAGTAAGTTGTACGAGTGAAAGTAAGTTTAATATAGTTTTTGACACATTTTGTTTAAATAGAGCCGTGATTCTCATTATTTTAATAATATATAAATATAAGTCATTATGTGTAATAAAATAATGTGATGAAAATGATGCCTCTGTATTCATTTGAAATTTAAAAGTTAGGATTAGGTACCGGAACCACGTGCATTTAATTTTATCAAGGGTATGCAGTATTTTCTCCACTGTAGTCCGAGGGTATTTTATTTTGCAAAAAAGCAAACATGGCATGTGACATATCTCAGATTGCGTCCATTCAATTACTACGGAAAGAAATAGTTGGCCAGAAATTGACAACCGATGGCTCGCCAACCATATATTGGTTTTTGTGTATTCAATGAATGTTATAAATCCAAAAGAGTTTTGACAGCTGTTTTGTTATCTCGATACTTATTTGTGTTTCAGAACAAATTTCGATGATTGTCAACTGACTTGCAAAACGTTTAGTAACAATCTAATGATATTGATGTGATAATCGATTCAGGTACGAGTCAGAAACTATTTACATTTGTAGAAATATGCCGAATTTATAGAATAATTCACAAAATTATAAATCGAAAACTCGCTGCTCAAATGCTCACTGAATTCATTTGAATGATTTAGAGCTTAGACAATAAAGAATAAGAAGTGTGAAACATTAAAAATACAAATAAGGGAAATATATATCTTCCTAGTACCGTAGAGGTTGGCGTACATACCTCGTATCAGAGGAATGCAAGTTTGATTACTACATCTGAACAAATTTAAAAATCCCAAAATGAAGACTAGATACCCATTGGATTGAGCAACTGTTTAACAAACAATTCTCGAGATAAATATTTCTTCAAGACACGTTTTCACATTACGGAAATTTATATACTACACTTTAGGACGGACGTGGTATAATTGAAATATATTTTATTCAACTTATCTCTTCAAATATATTTTTTCCTGTTCATCCTTAGTTATGAGTGTTATTATATCAGCTCGGCGTGTATTTGCTGATAAAATAATAAACTCGCTTTTATAATTATAATTTAATCGTCTAGGAATTATAGTTCGAGAGGATAAAAAAGATTTACTGTGGCTGCATTATGGAAATCGCCATCTTGCGTATTTTTTTCTACATGCAGTGGCAGTTGCGGCACAATAAAATGCCAACTCGCTTGCGCTGCCGTCGTGGCACGGGCTCTTTTTTTAATTTTACCTACATTACGAATTAAGAGTTACAAAAAATGATTCATTCGATTCAGAAGCAAACCAACAAACTAGGAATATTTCCAATGGCAACATTATGATAATAATATCTGTACTAAAGACTCTAAGCACAGATTTAACTGGTAATTTTTACCAATACTAACTACTTCCGCCAATTTTTCATATCACCTGGTGACTAGGACAGGTGATTCTTAAAAACAAATGAACACATTTCTTCAATGTGAACTAACACATTTATTTTTTATACCAATAATTTGAAAGGTTCAATGATTACTCTCCACCACCCACCATGTGTCCTTATCCATACAAGCATATAACGTGGCTCAATGAACGGTATTATTCAGATCACTAAAAATATTTCAGAAAGGGTAAACAATATTCTTCTTTTTGCATAGGTGGAGCATATATACACCACGTGCCGCCTCCAAGAATCCTTGTCACCCGCCAGTATTTTTGCGTCCTGGCAGGTCATACTTGCATCCCGTAACTCCACCCAATACATTCTATAGATAATATTTAGCGGCCTTCCAGAACGCCGACGACCGGTCGGCTTAAAAATAAGCAGTTCAGGTTCAGACTCTCTTGAGGCATCCGCAATATGTGGCCGAGCCAGGTCCAGCGTCGCAGCTTCACTTTGTCAGTGATACTTGGCTGGATGGTCCGTTCTCTTATCTTCTGATTTCAAACGAAATCATTAATACAATATTAATATTTTACACTTAATTGAAATTAAAAAACCGTCGGCTGCGTTTACGTTCAATACTTCAATATTGTATAAGCACATAATATCAAGTTATCTGATTCTGTATCTAAAGCTTAGAAATGTTTATTCAATACATGAAGATGGACATATTGTATCTATTTTGTATCGAGAACCTCTTATTTAAAAATCTAGTTGATCATTGTTGATTTTTTTCGTATTTTTTGGACATTCAAAACAACACTCGCCCTTTTGACACATTTTTTTTTGAAAATATTTAAGCTTCCAAGTATTTATTGAAAGTTTTTTATGTTTATCCGATTATTCTTCGACTTGTTTTTCCATTTGTTACGGGCTTTATTCTGCCTTCATCGGCGTCCAGCTGCGATTTTAATGGCTTCCACTGGACAAGCCCGTGTCATATGGCACCGTCAGACATCGTGTTGTATAAATAAGAATAATAAAAATACATTTTGTAAGTGTATCATACGTTGAAATCTCAAAACGATTACGTCTCTCATAGAATACTTTTTGAGAGTCACGAAGATCCACTCACATTTATAGAATAGGTCAATGATTATTCACGGAAGAATATTAGTGTATAAGAAACGCATATATTTGTTGGTAATTTATGTTTTACAATTAATATTCGACTACTAATAGTTTTCATTTTTAAAATAGTATATACTATTATATTATACTTATTTGCTACATTTTTAAATGGAGCAACTGTGATATATATATGGAAATAGTCAAAATAAATTATTGTATTTTCGGTTGTGAATTCCTAACAAAATTATTGAATTTAGTAGAGAATTAATGTATACTGTTCGTTAACTTAACTTCTAATTATTCGGTTTCAAAAAAATTTCACAACGGATATAATGGCACAGCATTTGGTGAACACTTTGTGCACTTTTGACGAAGAATAGTCGTGCTAAAATTGGTATAAAAGAAACAAATATATATTTAAATTTATGAAATTCCTAATCAATGAAATTTGAAAAACTACAATAAAATACTTATTAAATTAAAATATACTGACTTCGAGTGTAATATGAATGTATAATACTTAAACAAAAGACGAAAAACGAATCATATACTCTATTAATTTTCATTTTAATGGTAAAATATTAAGGGTGTTGATAAGTAAGAGCAATACAATTTTTTTTTTAAAAGCATAATATTATAAATATACCTTTCAATGGAGAACCGTTTTTTCTAGGTTAAGTGTACGCCTTCTGATCTCTAATATTCCTAATATTTTTATATTTATGTTCTCTTATATATTCTTGATTTTCTGAAAAGTAAAACTGCCATATTTTTTAATAATTTTCTAATATTTCTTATTAAATCGTGGTTGCATTTTACGCTCGCGACAGGTTAAAAATTACCTTAATCAATAACAGAACTAAATAAAAGCTTATAAAAAAATGAATCTTTTTTGTCATTAAATATGTGGCCAAAATTTAATTACGCTTCGCACAATACTAATTTGTAATATAATCAATAATACAAAAGTATGAACCATAACAGATGAATATCGGAAGCGATTCTTCACACAAATCATTTTCAATACAGTGATCTATTAATCAACCAATATAATTAATAATAATATCTTTGTGAATTTAAGTTTCAATTATTTTTTCTTTGTTAGTATTAGTAAAAGTTATAAGAGTTATTATCTACCTTCAGAAGTGATACGCAAGGAGTAAAATAATTTTACAATATTAAATTATATGTTGCAATTTTATATTAGTTTGAAAGATTTATATAGCTCTGCACCGTACTGATGTCCAGATTGTGCACTGCACAAGGGCGCATGAATATTATAGGAATGTCTTTTATATAAAACAAATAATATTTTCACCAATATTTTTACGCGTAATATTTTCCTTATTAAAACGAGTATACTATAAAAAACCATATGTTTATATGTTCTACTCAGAAGACGGCTAGAAAGTTAAAATTTGCAAGTTATAAATCGATGAAAATTATAAATGGATGGTTCAAAAGACTTTTTGTATAAGGGCGTATTCTATCCACGGCGCAGCGCTGAATGTATAGATAAGTCCATGGTACTTGATAATTTTTATTGGTAATGTGAGGTAGATTGTAATTTTTTTTTTTTAATTAATTAAAATTTAGTGTTTGACTTTTTTTTTCTTCCTCGCACAAGCCTGTATATCTAAAAATTGTCGTTTATAACTGAATTTCTAGTAGTGTAGATGTTAACGTGAACTCCTCGCAACCTGAGAATACAGGGATGATTTTTATATCTAATAAGAGTGCCCACCATCCACCCGCACCGTCCTCACACCTGGTCTTAATCAGGCGTATCCCGGAGCTCTGATATCGAGAAG
>JAGVSQ010001864.1:0-26988 GCA_022683975.1 Rhyacophila evoluta | reverse complement strand
ACTTAATTTTATCTATGCATATTTGCACACTCGCCTCTTTTTTTCTTGCACACATGAGTTGATGGCCCGCACACATTAGTTGATGGAACACACACAACGAAAAAATTAGAGGGAATGTTGCCCAGGAGTCCCTGTGACCGCTGAGGAGGTCCGCGAAAGGTTTAAATACAAATCGCGAGCTAAAAAAATCTGGGAAGTAAGTCGTATAAAATTATTACACGCACGAACTAATAAAAACCGAGAAATCCTTATTCTGCTAAGTAACGTTTTCATTTTTTTTTTTTACATTTATAAGAAATATTTTTTCAGGGGCCGCGGATTATTGTTATCTAAAAAAAATCGTGGCACAAAATAGTTTGGGAATCACTGAACTAAACCATATATCATCTTACGTTTATTATGAATTCAAAAACCTTTTAAATTTGTAATATTTTATATGGATTTTTATTATATTAATTTCATATGTATCTTATTACTTAAAAACACCAGACAACAGTCACAGAGCAAACATGCATAAGAGAACTCCGCACATATGCAACAGCTTACAGATAAATATTATTAAGCACGTAAATTCAGTTTAAAATGTTATAATAATAATGTCTCTATGCGAAGTTGGCTTGTGCGCGCTTGCCAATGTGAGGATTTATTCTGCGCGGTCGTCTTGTGCGCAGTTGTATGGTTACCGAATTTTAAACATGACTGAAAGTGCTCTTTCGACGATTGATGCATCTGAATACTTCTGAATGTTGAAAAAGTTTAATGAACTACTTCAATTGTTCTTGGTGATTGTATGCTTTTTATATGCTCTGAATTATTGGACAGTTTTATCAGGGACAAGTTTTTAAAAATATATTTTACATTAATTATTTATTTTATGAATTACCATACATACTTAGTATACAGCTCGAATGTGATGTCTCTCGAAAAATCAAATGTGCCACATTTTGAGGGGTCTACGGGATACAGCTGCAAATAGGCATCTTCGAATAAAATGCCAGGAGGACCTGTGGGGAGCAACTCATACTTTATTTCCAAATTGTATAAAGCGTTTAAAAATAATACTACTGTAATGAGGTCTTCGAAAAATGTTCTCCACTATTCACTTAAGTTTCGAATAAAACAAAATCGTGTGATATTTTTAATTACGTAATTCCCATCATATACATTTATATCAACTACACATATATTTATAATAAATGCATGTAGTATTACTTAATATTTGTAATAAATAGTTCAAAAGAAATTTTCTATCCAGTCTAGTTATCAATTATTTTGCAGGTTGCGAATAAGTGACGACATTGTAAAAGTAATCAATTAATTACAATACGTTGTGAGATACAAACTAATCGCTGGAACTTGTGGCTGCGTGTTTTATGTGCAATTGTGCATTTCGATCATAACATAACTAACTATCCGTTATATAATGTACAAATGTAATGTTTTAGTGGTTACCAATAAATTTGTTGTATCAATGGGTACTAATCGAACCATTGCACACATCTATTTTTTATCGTGTTATAATTCGCATAATGGAACATATGCACATAGTAATAATAAACCAGTATTCGGTATCTGATGTAGGAAAATCGCAGACTTTTGCTGGTGTCAACACCCAGTACGAGTTCTTTAACTGTTTAACACACTCCATTTCTTTATAATTTCGCGTTACAGTTTTTTTGAAATCATTTTTGAAATTGAGGTTTTTCGACATTTAGCATACTTGAGAGACTTAAGATTATATTGTTTAATGGTTTAACAACGGATTGCAGAAATTCGAATGAGTAAATGAAACGAAAGTTGCATTTGTTCCATGACATCGGTCGATAGAATGCGTATGTATGTAGAACTATCTACAATTTATAGTAAACGCGAAATACTTACACGTGTTCTAGATAGGTGAACCGGTTTGACTTAATGATTTTTAAAATCAACATCCCATGAAAAAAATATGTTATATATTAAAAATGTTAGAAATTCTGAAATTTGCATTTTATGTCGCTGCAGAAATTCAAACTTGTTTGTTATTATTTCGTCTTTAGTTATTTTAAATAAGGTTTTCATTATTATATTGGAAACACGTGTTAAAATATATTATTTTTGGATATTTTTTTCACATCACAGACGGTTTCATTCGTCGTAATATTTTCAAATAACTGAGATGACAATGTATTGTAGATAAATCGTGACATGACAATAACTTTTGCGATCGTAGAAATTGTTACGAATATTTTGTGAATGCCGACAATTTGATTTTTTGTAAATGGACCCCTTAATTTGCTCATAATTTCGATTACAAAACGATTATTATGAAAAATAAATGATATTGTTATTTATTATTGGTATATAGTGAGTTGACTATGGAAAGGAAAAAGAATGTAACACTCAGCACTTTTTTCAAGATACCGTTTTTTTTCAGTAAACACAATGTATATAACTTAATACACGTATCAAAAGGATGCAAGCAGCAAATCGTCGCAATATTGCATGAACGCGTAACTCGATTTGTTGGTTTAAATCACTTCGTAAGGTATAGTTTTATTTTTTGTTATTTCTCTTACCGTTGCCACATCTCTGTACTAACACATGTTAATAAAACAAGTACCGATGATTATGTGATAAGTAATGCAAAAATGTACCAATGACACAAGAGATGGCAAAAAAAAAATATACTTTACAAAAAGACTAAAAACAAAAAATCGAGTTACGTGTTCCTGCAACATTGGCGAAGAAATGCCGCACGAGTATCCAAACCTAGCTCTTAAGTTTAAAAAAGGGTGGCCTGTAAAATTTGCGACCACATTGATTTTATTGGTTTTTCTTAAATAACTCGCTGAATTAATTTTTGGGCAAATAAAACTCCAGTTTTAGTTTTCATGCACTTCAAGGTTGTGTCTATTTAATATTTTGACTTTGACCCAAAATCATCAAATTGACGTTTTTGTGCTTCTTATAAAGTTTGTTATGCTTGTGTTACGTCCTTTTTCTTCTACAGAGTCGATATGTATTTAACATACGATTATACTCGTATTATACTTTTTTTGAAATCGTAGAAAGAATTGAAAATGTTACATTGGAATTTGAAATTACGCAAACGACGTATGCTGCTGCCATAGATCAATAATTATTATCATTTATTTTATTATTATGTAAATATATATTATAAAGAATTGCATTCACATTAAATTCTAAAGTGCTAAATTAATATGAACCCAGCGTGCTTTTTTGCGTGCCGTCAAAATATTCAACGATTGCATTTGATGTTTACGTAACGTATTGAAATTACAAAGCTGCTATCTAAAATTTTCAGTGTCATTGAAAGCGCTACACTCATTCGGTTGGTCTATACAACGCAAGGTTTCCCGCCAAATAACACGAATAAGTTAACGCCTTGATCATAATTTTGACAAAATGGCATTGTACGCTTTTGATTAGATCATTGGATACCAGCCTTCTTAAGTTGAACGGCTACTAACGACAAAACCAAAGAATTAATAGTGCTCCAGGGGAAGAATCAATGACAAATGATTTCAAATTCAAAATTATCTCACCCGTGCTCAATTCATCTTTCGACATCGACATCCATACTTATTCCAATTATGTATATAAGTAAGCGAAAAGTGTTCTCGTATAGATTATTGTTACAATTTTATCGCTATATATTAATAATTGAATATTGAAGATGCCGAAAGCGTGTGTGCGACTGAGATTTGCATGAAAGGTGCCTAAAAAATAGTTATAAATGTACATATTATACATTTAATATCTTGAAGTTACGTAACCGGTTTGGTTCTCGGCAGTACAATTTAGTTGATTAAAACTCAATATTGAATTTGAGGGGGATAATCTCGAGTCGAGCGTTCTGTAGTTTTTTTAATATTTATATTTGAATTGCCTATAAGTAAATCCACCGAAACATAAGTTGTGTTAAATTCGTGTCCTGTCTCAAATGTAATGATTCGCCTATCTACCACAAACTTATGTACATCCACCATAGTTTTATAGTTTAAAACTAAATGCTCACGTAATTCGAATCGATTGCGTAACATTATTTTACCGCATTATTTATTGGTTTATGAAATATGAGAAATAATAAGCAAGCAAATAATTGTGTTTACACTCACCCGGTAGTAATGCCAGCAAACAACCTAAAGAGAAGTGGCTGAATGTCATTTTGATAATATAAAATTATCTTATTTTATGGGGCTGGTGGGATCTTCTGCAGAATCTCGCAATTTTCATCTCCTTCGTCTTCCTAACTTCTTCTTGTTTCTCGTATGTGCATCAGTAATGTATTCTCTATGTTTATTTTAAGAATCGTCACACAAATTCATTTAAATGCATAATAATATCATCCAAATTTTAAACGTAATTCAACTATTACAATAAACTTTTTTGTAACTAACCTTGAGCCCTATAAAAAAAAAATCTGTTTGGGTTCTCTTGTATATGTTATGTATTATGTAAGCACCGCATTCCACTATGCATGCTATAATTTATAAGTATCATTTCAATTACATCATGTTACTGTACGTTTACAATGACCTTCGATAGTTTTTGGTAGCATTAGACCAGTGTTTTTACGATATCAACTATCTTATATCAGTAGTTTCAATAAACTTGGAAACAGATTTTCGATAATATTTTCACAGTTGATATAATTTAAATTTATTTTATTTTATAATCATATCGATTTCTTTTATTTCTAATGTTCGTTTATTGACGCGGTAATATAAAAAAAACTTAAACGATAGCAATGGTGTTTTGAGTCGATTGAACTCGAATAGTGAACTTTATCAGGTATGAATATTGTAATATGTCTATAGTGCATTCATTTCCCACTAATTGTCGGAATGGTTTACGAAATGGAGTAACCCAATGAATCTTAAACAGCGATAATAACGAGAAATGCTAGCAACGGTTGTTTTTTTACGTCATAATGCTTGAAAAGGTGAATGAATTCGTAAATGTGCTTGATACTACCCAAATGCGTCGGTAGTTTGAAACTGCTTTTTATATATTCAATTTTATTTTTATGCCACAATTATTATAAAAAGCTTTTCTCTATAGTAAACATAGCCAAAAATGTTTGTTACGAGTGTAGTTTCAAATCACAGTGGAAAAGGTAATAACTAATAGCAACAAGTATTTAGTTTTTGGAACATTGATTAAATCTTTCACTTTCACCCAAAAATTATTCCATGTGCGATATATATTTTTCAAAGTTTGACGCAGAAATGCTTAACATTCGCTGTTGGCATTTCTCGCTGTAGTCACGAACAGCGATATGTACAGTCAATGGGGTAAATATTGATTAGTGCCAGGTTGTACATATGATTTAATTGCGTGATCTACCAAAAATGTTACCGTTAGCTACAGGTACCTCAAAATCGACAGTTGGGGATCGTTTTTCTTTTTAAATCCGGCGGCTATAAGAATTGAGCGCGCAATTTCCAACTCCGAAGCGTGCACTCTAACCTCCCAGTTGCCGGGCAACACTGAGAGTATTTTAAATGAAAAATTGTGTAAAACTTGCACATCCTAATTTATTCGCGACTCGGACCTCTCTTCTACAAGATGTTCAAGCTTAGGATCGAAAATTATTGTTGGTCGCTTGCAGGACGCGTATATAAAATAATTCGCGAAATTATTATCACTATTCGTAAAGCTAAATATGGCCAGTTATAGTATATTATGGAAATTTACAAAGTTAAACCCCCATGACGAAGAAATACCTCGTATGCCACAACGATTATATTATACAGAAGAAGGTATTACGTCAAATTCCATGAAAAAAAAAACAATTTTGCACTATTTTTAAGTTGTAATTCGTCGACCACTTCATCATCACATTGCTTATTACACCGTGCTATCTATAATATTATTTTTCATATTTTCTTATTTGCGGTTATGAATATGGATTCGTAAACTCTAATGACTTGATCTATCGTATCACTAAGGAAACGTAAATAAATATTCTTTGGGTTCACGAACACGCGATGATCGTCAAAAGTTCAAAATGACTTACACTTTTAAATTACAGGTGAGTTACAAAGCAATTATGTTCACCAATGTGATTATTATTTTTTTACCAAAAAGTCTTCACGCAACATCTCGAGAAGAAATTTCTATCTCCGCAACGCAACGCTAAATAATTTGAAACAATATCATAACACACGTTGTCTTCGGCATACAGTGTACGTATGGAAGTAAATATGTTTACCTTCCACCGCTAAATTTCAACGCTCTCGTGTGTACATGTAAAATAATCGCATCGTCTCATAAACAAGTGTATTAAAATTAACTATCGTATCCCGAATCACTTCTAAACGAACATCGAAGTCAATAAATGGAGTAAACCATATGTGTACGTTCTAAAAAGTAGACTTGATATTCGAACATGCAGACTAGGACCCGTTTCGTTTAACAATAAAAAAGTATTGGCGCATGAGAAATTAACATTGTAGGCACATCAAATTTAGGAACTGTTTCCGAAAACACGCATTTAATAGTGATACAATCATACTTGATTGAGACATATTGACAAATTATCAAAATTTAATTTGTTTTGTATTTTTATCTCAAATATCATATGATATTTTGGATGTTACTTGTAATTAATAATAATTGTTTTATTTTGTTTTACCGAGTAATCCAAGGACTTTTTTTGGTTTACATACATACTTATACATATAACTTCAAATTATTCATTCGTTTGGTGAGAAGATTGCCTTGTCTTTATTCGCTCAAGGCTCGGCCGAATTTGAATTTACCAAAAATGGCATATTCATACAGTATGCATAGGAAAAAATACGGTGTCGGTTAAAATTAACACCGAATTTATCATTATAACATCTATATATCATGTATTTATTCAAAGGGACGTACGTATTGTAAATCCTTTTGACTTTATTATACGCGATTACAATAACACTAATATGTACAATGTTATTATGTACCTAAGTGTGCTTGATAGTTACTGTTGTCTTACTACGAATTTATTTGAATATTTCATATTTATAAGCTTGCAATAAATACACGTTACGAGCATAAAACATATTTAAATATATTAGGGGGACCGGAAAAGAAAGAATGAAAAAAATTGAAAGAAATCAAAAAAAAATAATACTTTAAAAAAATTGATGATACTATTTAATAAATTCTTCACTTTGAATTTTACTTTAAATGTTATTTTAAACATGAATTTTTTTTTTGTGAAATTATAGGACAGGTAAATCTTAAAAAAAAAAATTCTTTCAATAATTTCTTTTTCGCCTCGGTAGTGAATATGCATATCTAAAATACAATAGTTCACTAGAGACAGAAATAAACGCTATTATTAAACGCTTATAAATGTTTATTGCATATGTCATAATTGTTTAATTTTACAATTTCACCGGGCATATTTTGAGATGAGAGTTTATGGAAAACTTGTTAAACCAAATTCTACATTTTTTCACTATATATAAAAATTTACAAAACAAAAAATATTGCGAAAAAACGCGACGGTCTCCACATTCTTAGAGATTATGGTTCAAAAATCTTCCTAGTTTCACTGACGCACTTAATTGATTATTAATAGACCCAATATTATTTAGAGACAGTTATTCTGCCCTCAACCGTCAATTTTGGCTTGGTGCAATTTTGTAATTTTACAAATAAAAAATACACATATAAATTTTTATTTGATGTCACGTGTGATATAATATGTTAACGTATATTTATTTAACTGTTTGTGTAATTTTGAATGATAAATAAAAATTATGATACAGTAATTTTGCTTAGTGTTTTAATTAGGTCCAAATTGTATATTTAGTTTATATTACGGATTTTAAAATGAGATATCGAGTCTATATCATTCAGGAGTTTAGGCTCTGGAATGTTCCTAAAGTAACAAAAACCTGAAATTTAAAAAAAAATGAGATACGTCTCTCGCGGTTAGGCATTATTGATTGTGCACGTGGATTTAAATTATGCAAATTTTCCCTTGGCAAAGTAGTAAATGGTTTTATCAAATGTTGCGTCTATTAAATTTATATGTCGACCAAAATTTTGCAGCAATTACGTAACGTCTCTCCGTAAATTGTAATGAAATTGTTTAGACAAAAAATAATCGAACACCCATGATTATGAAATAAGACGTCAGCTTTGTATTGCTATTTGGTTGTTACGTACATATAATACATAACTTCAAAGTAAGTACATATTCATATGTAATATTGAATAGAAAAATATCTATGTAAAATCGTCCCGTACGCACACTTATGAAACATGTTTTTGTTTTGGTTATTTTAAATGAAAACTCAATGTATGTTTGCTAAAATTAAAAGTATGTATATTTATCGAATCTGTTTACGCAAAAGGCATTAACGCTCAGCTTTTTGAAGTGCTTTTGAGAATCATAATGCACACAAATAAATACACTTTCTGTCAAATAGAATCTAGCTGCAAATTCTGAACCATTATCTGAATTCAGCTTTAGATTTTGAAAAAGAAGGACCTACCAAATTTTCTTGCATGAAAAGGAATCAGACTGTATTCACGGTATTATTGTTCTGTGGGAAAAGGGAGAGTTAATCCCTTTTCCCTAAACAGGGTCGATATATAATATATTATATCGCACATGTTGAAGTTTTGCCAAATATCGATATAATGTATCGTTTTCGTCGTGTTTCATTTCTTATAAGTCATATCAGAGAAAAGTCTATGACATAATTATTTTTGTAAACTTTACACATTATAACACGTTAAAATAATTAATAAAATATACTACTCCTGTATTTAGCTAATTTTACATTAAATATCTGTTACTTTATGTCAATTGTTTTTTTTTGCTGCAATTTTTTCCGGTGAAACAAATCCCTATCTCGCGCACCTGCGACCGGTTTAATACTATCACTGCGATACTTTGAATGTTAGACGCGAGTTTCTGCCAGATCGACAACTGACTACTGCCCTGAAGTCTTCGTCAGCAGATTCTCTTAATCCACCTCCGCGGATTTCCCCTTCCCCCCGGTCAGACACCCTGATCCGCAAAAATCGTTTGGAAACTCCCCGTCTGTCATGGCAGTGAAAATTGGTCCTCTTCGATCGCTATGTACTTAGTGATAATTAGAAATGAAAATTGCAAGTTGATGTTTAATAGCACGCAATTGCATATCCCTTATCAACTGATACGGTGCAGAACATAAGAATGTGTATCATGAAATATGGATAGCGAAACTTCTTATTTTATTTACGTAATTAATATAACTAGTTATCGTCTTACTATACGTTTTCTTTTATTCACAAAGCTTTTAAACAATGCCTTTACCTTTCGATGTCGTTTCACAGCAGCGATGGATTTCGAAATACGTACTTTCAAAACCATATAAAATACAAAATTTTCGATCTAAATATTACGCGATTTCGTTACAACCATTTATATGTACGAATAGAACTTATATCCTCCTCGTCATTATGTTTCAAGAAAATCTTATTTTTCATTAAAATATTGATGAATAGTTTCAAATAACAATATGTCGTGTCCAGTCATAGTTGCGTTACTAAAACTGCCTATCGATATTTAAACATTTTGACTAACAAAATAAATTTCCAATACGTTTCTAAGTCCTTCGTATTACGTTACCGCAGTATTATTTTCAAATATTTATACTGCCGACCAAAAAACATTGACCAAAACAAACATTTTGCCGCCTTGAGGTTATTAGTTACCGACATTTATATTCGAAATCTCGGGCTTCTCATGGAATCTTTTTGACAGCTCTACTTTGAAAATTAACAAAGTCGGCTATTCAATTTCAAAACCTAGTGTGTTTACTTAAAATTTTCAGGGCGATCAAAAAACATGCAGCACATGTTCTACCAACAAGCTTGAAATTTTGAAAAGTTAGTACACTTAGACGTTGACTAAATGAAATAATTCGATTGTAGTGTATACAGTAATAACGAAATTCCAAAAAACAAAATTTAGTTATTATGTTTCAAAAGTTGTACAGCCGAATTCTCAATACGTTATTACAAGGATCGCACAAACAAATGAATTACGCATCGTTACCCAAAATAATTATTATTGTGTTGACACTCGGAATAATGTTAATTACGTCACATATACTATATTTCATTTTTAGATACTTTTTTCACAATAAACATGAATCGTCCTCGTAATGGATGTGCAATCCAGTAACCTGATGAATTATAAAAAAAAAAATACTCATCCATAAAAAAACGAAGCTGGACGTTGCGTTCGGTTTTGTTTTTTTGTATGCTGCGTTTATAATAACCATTATTAAATAAGGAAAAATGACTGAGCGGTTACGGTTCTCTTGATAAAGTTAATGATTAATGAAAATGTTGAAGGTGAAGGTACTCACTAATTTTTTTCAACATTAATGTCGAATAAATTATTAATGTAACAAATGCCCAAGGCTGGCGGATGTATGTGATTATCCAACCTTGATTTGTTATTAAGTATAACGATACATTATATTTTCAGTGCACTCTTGATGATGGTGCCATATTTTTTTCCATCAAAATATCGCTTAGTGAATACTTGCATAGTTTTGTCAGTTTCTTTCGATCAAATCTTATATCTACTTTTGCACGAAATTACTTGCTGGTGGCGATCCCATCAAGCTTCTCGAATTCTATTTTTTTCTATCTCTATTTTAGTAACATATATTCATAACAGTGGGATACACTATTTAAAATTATAGTCATCGTGAAGAATCGACAGATTTTAGAATCCATTTATTGATATTAAAGTTTAAACTAAAGAGCCCAATATTGAAATTAACATGTATGTGTTATGTTTTCAATATTAAAGTTGATTATAGATTAAATATATATATATATATATTGAAAACTACACATATGCATTACACGCGGACCTCGTATAACATGATACTTCTACTACCCGGTTGTGGTATAATATGGTTGATGAGTTGTGACGTATTTTTGTACAGAAAAAAACCAATTAATTAATATATCTGATTTGAACACCCCTAGCCATCACAAAAATATTCTTTGTTTTGTAGTTAAAGAAATAAAACAATCCACTTTAAATTCTTGCTGGAATAAGTTTTGGCCGGAACTAGTCACTGGAGAAAAGAGTTGATATCCTAGTAAGGGCAGGGCGCGCTTATGAAACTTTTATTTTTAGTTAAAGAGTTTTATGGTAAATATTTCCTTATGAAATTGTCAGTTATCATAAAAGAGTTATACCATGTGAACTTTAAACATAGTCTTTTTGTTCTTTGCAGAGCAATGTGCGGGCGCTTGGAAGGCACTTTGCAACGGATTCCGGCCCCCTTCCGGTTAAATAAACCGAAATTGGCCCAATGCAGCTCCTCGGAACAACGTCGAGCTATACGGGCACCGTCTTTCAGCGTTAACTGGACAAAGGGCCGAGAGGTTAACACTTATCACTTGTACTTTGAATTTATATATTTCTGACTACTAAAGCTGACATATGGCTGCGGATGATATAACAAATACCTAACTGTTGGACTGAAAGTTTACTCATGTCGCTGTGTTAATAACCCTTGGGAGTGATAGCAATGTTCAAACTGATTTATCGTGTCTATAAAATATGGTTGTTTTTGAGATTGAACTTAAAACTTATTCGGACATCCATATTAATTTTTTAGTCTGCTGAAGTAATCAACGCAATCACGGGCAAAACTGAAATGGGAGAGCCATCGAAGATTTGCAAACAAAATATTTTTAAGCGATGGCTAAAGATTGCGCCGGGCCTCATTCCTCTTCCCGGCATAGACCTTTGGAGAAATGGAAATCCTGCACACAATTCTGATAACTCGATACATCTTGATTCTAATGTTAATGAGCTTGAATACGACATTATTAAATCGAAGGCTGTACTTTACCAGGTGAAAAATCATTTAATGATTGAGACTTAATTTTTTATTTATTTCACTATAATTTGTACTCTAACGTTTTGAAATTTGAAGTTTTTAAATAAAATGTAATAAATTTTCATTGATAAATAACAACCCCTTTTTGGTTTGTATATGATACAGTTTCTTTAATTAACAAATAGTCATGCGTAACAGAATGTAACATTGTATTGATGATATTTTCATTCATTCATTTCAGAACTCCAAACAACGACTCTTTGAAGCATTCCAAAAAGCAAACCTAGGAAAATGGCTAAAAAAACCAATGGAACAAGATCAGTTTCAAACATTCGAAAGTTAATAATTCCAACAATTCAAATTACTTAAATTAAAATTATTATTCATGAAAATATTGTCGTTCTAATGTTAAAAATTACCTTAGATGTATTATGAATCAGCCAAAAGTACATCATCTTTTTTTTCTTGAAAAATCCTACTGGTTACCTTGATAAACAATAGTATTTATGATACTAGAAGTATTAAGATTAATGTACATTATTATTTCAGTGACTTATTAATAAACAATTACAAATATTAGGTAATGATGATGTCTTTCATTATAATTTTCGACAACCACTCTCCCATCCTGCAGATCCCCAGTAAAATATGACATGAAATTAAGTTTTGATGAAAATAAAATATTTTCTGTCTGGTAATAAGAAAATACATGTGTATCCTTGTGACGAGAGCAAAACAGTACTCCGAAACCATTTTTAATCCACAGCACACCAAAGTTCTTTCCAGAATTCTGCAGCACGCCAAAGGTAAAAATATATTATATATTTTTTAAAATCGATACACAAATTTGTATTTTTTTTTTTTATAAATATTACATACTAGATATGAGACACTCGTAAAATAAATCAACCAACTCCATTTTTTTCTTTTTTTGAAAATTTTGTGTCAAACCACTTGGTTGACTCTTAACATTTCACTATCAAAACAAATTTCCCTAAAAATAAGGATTAACACCACTAAATGACATTTTTTTCATGACTAAATAACAAATGTCTTATTTCTAGATTACTCATGTAAATTGTTGCAATAATACAATCGAAACATTTATAAAAAAATACTTTTCACTTTTTCAATACAACTGGTAAACTAGAGACTAGCGTGCGCGCCTAATATCTGGGGAATACAAATTTGATTCCCACATCTGCCGTATTTCAAAAAAACTGAATATGCAGTACTGGACGCTCATTAGGTTGAGCAATTATCTGACAAGCAATCAATATATTAATCGATAATATTATACTCTCTCATTTCCAAAATTATAGTTTCATGCTTTTTTTTAACTCAAAAAAAAACTGAAAAATTTCGCGGCCCTCTGCAACAATAATACAGCCCTCTGAGGGTCTGCGGCCCATGGTTTGGGAAACGCTGCTTTCAATGGCCAGGTACTCAATGGGTTAAGGAATTGGTCTACAGTCAATTCCCTTGAAAAAAATTATCAAGGCATGTCTTCACATTGTGTAAATATATATATATAAACCTATGTATGTAGTCCATATCTGAAGTGCACACTTCTATATTACATCAAGAATGGGCAAACGCCGGCGTCGAAGTTCTATCTGGCCCACAAAACATTTTAGAAATTCCTTAAATTTTAAAAAATATGTAAGTATGTATGTATAATTGAAAAAAAAAAATTAATTGGTTTTGTGATCGTATCCTGCCGAAATGTTACTTACGTCATAAAATAACTATTTGGAAAAGAATCGTAAATTTTACGACCCTTATTCTAGGTAGAACTGGCGAAACGATACAATATTTTCATCACTAACCCTACAAGCATCTGCTTATCTTTAAAAATGTAACTATCAATCTCTAATGAGACATTACTGTTACATCTACACGGTTTCTTTTTTTTGTTTATTAGTTTGTTCATCAATCTTATTAGGCTAACATGAATTAAAATTTTGACCCAAAAATAATCGCTTTTTATATATTATATTTCAAAATTTGTATTACATTAATGATAATTTTTTCGTTTTATTTTTAAATTCTTTTTGCACAATAAACACAAGTTTTGGTTTAAAAATGCACAAAATAACCCTCCTAATTAAAAAAAGCAATTTTTTAATGTGGCCCACGGTCAAGTTTATCATCCTAATGTAACCCGGCATCCGAAATGCTTGCCACCCCTCATGTAGATCCATATATATTGTACATACACCACTTTTAGAGTAAGCTGGTAAATAAAACTGCTTTATTTTTTAAAATAAAATTACCATATTGGATTTAAATTGTTATATAATTATATTGAAAAATATTTGTGCCAAAGACAAAAATTGTTGATAATATTTTATAACATTTTAACCATTTGTTGAAAAAATACAATAGTTTATTTATTACAATCGCAATTACTATTAAATGCTTATTTTTCGCATTTTATAGATATATTTTTGAACGACCTTTTATTTAAATGTGGTGATTTATTTTGGTAATATCCTTTTTTTCTTGTAATCCACAATAAATTATAACGTATGATAATTGTATGAATTTATCCATACCTTCATTATATTTTATTACGGAATCTGATTCCTTAATAATAATACTAACTTGATAGCCATATTAAATGACGTTTACCTTTTAATTGACAAGTTGACGTTTGTGTGTATAGTATGGAAGCAATATGGCAGATAATTCGGCTGCCAGATTGGCAGCAGGTCGAAATTTGGTGCGTATTCTCAACGATAAAACATCTTCGACTCTTTTTAATAATTCCCATTAAGTTTTACTTACTAATAATACCATTTTTGACTATAGTAATGTAATTACTCTATTTTGACACGTCATCTATACTATAATATATTACGATACAATATTATAATACATTACGATATTGTTTTCAAATCCTTAATCTTAACTCTAGATGACTCCTGTTTTTTATTATCATCATTTTTAGAATATTATTGGTGATCTTACTACATATTTTTCATTTTATAATCTAATATGTTCTGAATTATTTAAAATCAATTCCATCAAGCACCATCAGTCGAAAATACTAATTAATCTAATATGTGTTATTTTAAACTTGTGCTAACCTGATATTTGATTTTTTTAGCTCAAAAGCTTTCAAGTAAAAAAGAAATGCAGCGACAAGCTTGAAACCCCATCAAAACAAAACACGAATCATGTTCAAACTAGTAGTATTACGGAATCTACTGATGCCACTGGTTCGGTTGATCAACCGCCACACCGTATGGAAGATTCTGAAAATCATTCCATGATTTTGGGTGAAACTATGAATAATTCTAGTGATAACAATTACTTTAACGGCAGTATGAGAAGTCCTCCCATGTCCAATTCAGCTGTTGATTTTTTCGACCAAGTTCAGTCACATACTACTGACATTCAAGTTCAAAAAGTGAATAATGATACAAATAATTTAATATCAGACAATACTCTCCCAATGGCGGGGGTATTATTTGGGAATCCAACCAACTCTTTCAGTGACCTTCAACTGAATAAATTGAACACCCCAAGAATTTTCGATAGTGATTTAACCAACCAAACACCTACTGCTCAAAATGAGAATAGCGTTACTGGTATGAGAAATATCGAAAGTATTGAGAATGAAACTGACATGAAATCGGTTATGGAAATATCACGACTACAGCAACAGTTGCAGTTTGCACAAAAATCTGTTGAATATTTGGTTTCAGAAAAGAGTGAAATGACAGCCAAAGTCAATGACATGGAAAAAACACTTGCTGCTATGAAAGCTCAAACAGAAGATATATCCGGGCGATTAAATATATCGAGACATCGAGCTTCTCACTTAGAGATAGAGTGTTCACATTTGAAACAAAAAAATAAAGAAATAGAATCGCAGTACACAGATGCCATGAAAGAGATCACAAAACACAAATCGAGCCAATCTGTTCATGATAATCATAGTAAAGAACTGCAGGAAGAGATTTTAGAAATAAAGTCACTTTTGAACCACAAAGTTTTGGAAAATAAAAATTTACTGAAAATCGTGGAGGATATGACGTTCCAAATAAATACAAATGAGTTAAAACTTCAGCAATTAACTCAAGGAAATATCCCGACTATTAATGCTGATGAGCAAGCATTCAAGGCCCAATATTTTAAATTGGAAGATCAAGTAAATGTTCTTAAGCAGCAGGTAGATGAACTTGAATATGAAAAGAAACAATCCAATTTAGAGTACCAGCAGTATGTGCAACAGCTAAATAATCAAGTATTGTTTTTAAATGAAAAACAACTTGAGTTAACTTCAGAAAATGAAAGTTTAGTTAATCGTGAGGTGAATTTAATACAACACGTGGATGAGCTGCAAAATAAACTACAAACGCAGCTTGGATTAAATAATTCTCAAGATTGTAAACCTTCTTCACAATCAAGCGATGTATCTTTAAAGGAAAATTTTGACAAACTTGAAATGGAGAATCACAATCTAAAGGTTGATTGATACATATGTTTTTCACAGCTTTGGTGCATAGTTCTTGAATAAACTTATGAGTAAAATTTACTAGTATACATTTTATCTTTACCTTACAAATATCTAGTTCAGTAGTTACAATCACAATCAAAAATGGCATTGCTATCTGTGTCTAGTATTAATTACAGTAGTATTCAGTTTTACAGCATCAGTTTGATCAAAGACTATCATATTTCTTTTATGGTTTGTAGGAAGAACTTCAAAAGAGAGAATCAAATCTTGAAAGCACAAAGCATGAACTTCAAATTTCTAAAGATAAAATTGATGAACTTATCAACTCTATTCATATATTACAAACGGATCGACCCGATGCAGCTAAACTTAATGCTGCCAATGAAAGTGATAGACTGGCAGCACAAAAGGCAACAGCACAGAATGCCAAAATGAAAATTCACCTACAAGAGTTGGAAGAGGCATTTGGAAAAATGGTAAAATAATCATAATCATAAAAAAGTATGAAATGTAAATATATAAATATTCATATATTACTTTTTTCCCTAGCTGTTCATATTTGATATTATAACTTAATAAATAAATTTATTATCTACAAATTTGAATATTATGAACAACATTGTTAGAAAATTGTGCATTAAAAAAATAATCAAAATTTAAAGATATTATCTTATATACATATTATATAATTATAACAAAATCTATGTATATATATTGATAAGCCCAATAAGTAGATAAATGGTTTAAAAAATTTGCCAGCGCTTTATATCACCACGTCATAAAAAGAACTGTACATGCCTATTTATATAATATATCATAGAAAAAGGCATGCATGGTTCATATTATGATAAATCTAATATTCAAAATTATTATTTTTAGACCAACAGCAAACTTGAAATGGCTGAACTTCTTCAAGCAGAGAAAAATTTGACAAAAATGCTTACTTTAAAATTGGCTGAAAATGAAGAATGTTTGAAAGACATTCAAGTGAAAATGATTGCAAAAGACGAAGAGATGATACGATTGCAAGCGTTATCAAGCGATCAAGACAAGGAAATACAAAAACAGGGCAAGTTACTGGAACAAGTAACTCATTCAGAAGCTGATAGTGAAATTAATGATCTTCAGGCAGAATTGGATTCTGCAAGAAATCAACTGGCATTAGTCATAGATGAAAACAAAAATTTAAGACATTTACAGAATGGGGATATCCACAACAACTTTGAAAGTAATGATACACTTGAAAAAGAAGACCACTGTCACCAGCATGCTATAATAACTGAAAAAATTGATCGTATTAATATAATGCCATCGACAGAAGCAATGCAAAAATTACAAAACAGGTTTACTAAATTGATGAAAGAAGTTGCAGATCTTTCTGATGAGAAACAAGGTTTAGAACATTTAGTTTTACAACTCCAGGGAGAAACTGAAACTATTTGTGAATACATAGCGCTCTACCAGAAACAAAGGAATATTCTAAAGCAGAGAGAAAATGAAAAAAATTTACAGTTGCACCTTTTGGATGAAGAACGTCAACAAATGAAAGACAAAATTGAACAGGTCAATCAGCTGATTCAAGAATTGATTGGTGGAACTAACATGACAAAAGGCACCACTCATATACCGGCATCTGAAAATCTTAACAATGAAACATCTTTGACTGCGGAGAAAATTATGGGTCTTCTTACTGAAATAAAAACCAGCCATCTTATTGAGCCTATTGAATCATGCACCGGATTAGAAAATTTTAATCCTTGTCCGTGGTGTTCTGGAAAACTAATCAATGTGTGAACCGAATCTAATTGTACGTAATAATAATTCAAAGTTTTGTACTATTGCCAAAAATATATTTCCATTCCAATGGGTATGCCTTATTACATGTTTTTAAATTAATAATCTAGCAAACAGAATATTGTTTTAAATATTTTTATGGTGAATATTAATCAATAATAAATATGCATAAGTAAATATGGGAATAATATGTTTGAATAACATCCTTCAGCTGTACTCGATGTTGAGCATATTGAAAATTAATTTTAAATCAGTGGTTGATTTATATTCTATCAAATGGCTTATAAGCATTACAGTAAACAAATTCTGCGCAGTAAAATTGATTGCAATGTTGTCAAGTTAAGTTGTCTTCTGTAATAAATACACTTGGACCTCGTATAAAATGGTCATATGGTTCCAGAACAACAATGTTGTAATATAAATCTGTATTATATTATACGAGGTTTGAAGTTCATACAAAATTGTGATAGAAAAGTTCAATTATATATTTTATATTTTCCAATAAACAATGTTAAAAATGTACATTTACATATCTATTTAAAATACTTACATAATATAGATCACTCATCATGACTTATCACCTACAATCCTATTTACTTGACTCGGTTTCAAGATGAGTTGTAGGTTTTGGATCTAACATTTTAAAACTGCCTTATAGGTGATTGTCTGCTTTTAGCGTGTAAATCTTTATGTATTTCATGATAAAGAGCCAAGCACTTTAGTAATTCGTTCTTGAACTCCAAACTTCTTTCCATTATGGTCATCTTCTGTAAAATAATGTTCTAATTTATCTTCTAACCCCAAAACCGTATTTATTGTTTTTAATGTGAAACTTTAGCTGCTTCGCTGCAACTGTTTTCTGTGTAACATGGTAGATTTATTTAATATTTCGGCTAGTTTTTTTTTCATTAAAAGCAGTCCTTCAACATCTCGAATATCCAGTTCATCAAATCATTTTCCACCAATACCACAACAAATATTAATTGTCTTTTCGTGTTCATCTTATATTGTGGTACATTTTCTCCAGTGACTACTCGATAGTGAATCTAGTCGAATATAATATTTTTGTGATGGTGTGGTCTAAGGGTGCCAATCAATATTCAATTGATTTTTTCTTTTCTAAGACCGTGTAGTAGAAGTTACTGTGTTATATAAGGTCCAAGTGTAAATTACTAAAATGAAATGTTTTTTTCAGCTCCTCCACCTACTTTACAACGACCTTGTGAGGCTCTACTGTATCTAGAGTATACTATACATCTATAGAAATAGCAATATGCATTCTAGGAACTGTTCATGATTTTTTTTCTCACGGGCTATCCTTAAAGAAAGTATGAGCATGCGGGATGACAAATTCTGATATTGCAATATATATATATATATATACATATGTCATTTTTCTGTAGCTTTAGTTCCACACAGCCTCGGTTCTCTTCTGTATGCAACTTGATTGGTTTAGTAACATCATTATATTATGGTCACAGAGTTTTTGTATGGGCATGAGCCCAGATAAGATCTCTACGACCATGATATAAGATACAGAAAAATCTTGAGAAATCACCACTGGCAGTCAATTATTGTTCACCTATAACCAACCACATTGTTTATGAAGTTCACCTTTATGTACGATATTGATTATATGAAGTTACTTCGCAATCAATGGTGCCATAAATGAGGGATTTTCCCAGAAGTGGTTTAATCAAAATTGCAAAGATAACTGAAATGTATTAAGATATAATAAAATAATCTGAAATTATTATATACCAAAACAAATACACGACCTAATGAAGAAACAATGGAATTCTTTTTGGCTACATGAGTTAGAGAACATGATTTTTAGATAGAGATAATTGATTTCATATTTAGTGAACATTGAATATTTTTTTACATGTTATTAAATTCATGTTGAGTTATACATAAGAAATTTGCAACAATACATCTCTATCATACACAAGTACATATCAGATTCCAAGTGCACTAATGAAAATTGTTGTAGACTAATCTTTTAAAATTGATTTAAGTTACATTTTTCAAATTTATTATGCAATATACTTCAAAGCATGCTTATTACACATTTCTTTTTTCTTACACTGTCTTTAACAGTGGCGTACCTAACGTGTAGCGATTGGAGCAGTTTGCTTCAGGCGCACAAACCATGAGGGGCGCAAGTAAACGAGAAACCATAGTTCCAGGAAGTCATTTTTCTTAGATAGCTAAAGGGCTAAAACGAAAGAGACATGGGAGCGCAACAATTTTACTTGCTCCAGGGCGCTGAATATGTAGGTACGCCACTGGTCTTTAAATTTAATTGATATTAAAAATATTGAAATACATTAAAAAAATCTTTAATTAAATAATAATTATTTACATATATTACAAAATGGCACTTGAAAATTCTTCTCGAGATTTATAATTGTCATGGATGCTAAATATGAAATCTCATTTGTATTCGGATTTGCAGTGTTACTGTATCAGAATTACTCTCTTAAATATCATTCCCAGATTATAAAAATGTAACATCCGCAGCACAAAACATAATATAAGCTTCCTCTGATGAAAACTTGCTGAAATGCTGACAATTTTTTTTAATTTTTGCATATGAAGGCTCTTATTGTTGCAGATGCTGGGTATATTCATAGTTTATGAACAAAAATAAGATTTATGAAATCTCTTTTCGTGGATATCCATTCAATCAATATATAATCTTGATTACACTAAGATAGAATATAATCCGTGGCTATAATACCGTTTTAGAGATATAAGAAATAGTCTAAATGCAGTTTCTTTTATAATTAACGTTTCCTATGTTACTTGTAAATGCATGCAGCACCATCAGTATTAATTACAATTTTATAAATTTGCCCAGATCCTGTTAAAACCGCGATACAAGTAACTAACGCTAGTTACATTTTGAAATGTAATTAGATTTAGGACATGGTTACTAGAAACCACATACATAGTAAATAATTATCTTTAAAATCAACTAATGCACATCATTAAGATTTGCATGCGCTTGGAAACAGTGCAGTATGGCAATAACTTTTTTCATAGCATACTAGTCATAGTTGGTATTTCTCACAAACGTAATGCACAAATGGTGCCTTGCAAAGTCACTAAATATGAACGGAACCATTTCCCATCAACTGATGACACTTCATTGGCAACTTGCACATCACAAAATAAAACACACTTTCAATTTTTAAAGATTAATACCTAATCTGCAATAGTATATTGGATTTCAATAGCTCAAATGTTATAAGTGCCTATTCATAGATGAAAATGTTGTATAATTTGTAATATATAGAATAAATATCATTCCCACTTTTTTTCTGCAGTTTTACTTAGCACTACTCCACAGTTGTTGTTGTTATTTATAATTGTCATTTTTAATCTAGTTTAAAAAATATATATCAACACTAATCCATGAGATTCAATAATTACTACAATAATGGATATGTTATTGGGTATTTTTCATTTTTGATATCATTTCGAATTACACACCTGCACTATCACCAACCCTGTAAAAATATGTGAATTCACAGAGCATCGATTGAAACCACTTATGTTCAGGAACTTCATTTTTAATTCAAAACCATGATTCAGACTAGTCAATTAGCCAGTTTAAAGGCACATTTTCATTTTCTTTTCAGTTCTTAGAAAGATTTATTTTTTTCCATCTAGAAAACAGTAAACAGAGATGATGATATATTTTTAATGAGTATCCTTGTGTACAATTCGTGAAAAAGAGCGCAAAAAGTAAAAATATAGAATAATTATATTTAATAAATCCTTGTTAATTAGGTCAGCAGTGATACCCTTAGAAAGATCACTAATTTTCACATGGAACTGTTAAAAAAAGCATCAAGTATACTATTTAAAAGCCACCTGAATCAATTTTTATTTGAGTTATGTTACTACTGCTACTTTACATATTTTTCAAAATTCATGAAAAAAACTTCCATAACACCGAATAATTTTAAGTTCTTGAACATTATTGGTCATTTAAAAAGAATTAACAATCTATCGTAACACTAGGAGAATATAATAAAACTATTTTTTTGCGTTAAAAATAAGTTTTATTAGATGTAAAGCATATTACAGGAATTTATGCCTTGACAGCAAAAGTTCTGGGTCTATTTTGGTAGTTCCTCCGAATCTCTTTGCGTGTCTTTAACCCACATTCGCGTTTAGTGAGGGCACGTCGGATGGCTCTGGTCTTCTTGGGCCTCAAGTCAAGAGGCTTAAACTTTTTATTCTTGTAGAAACTTCTTAAATTCTTCTTTTGCTTCTGATGCATAACAATGAATACGCGGGCGATGGCTTTCCTCACAACACGACTATAACAGATATACATATATTATCAATTAATTAGAAATTCCGATGAATGAAAGAGCATAACGAATGACTCTAATGAATGGGAATCATTATTGTGTAAACTATGGACCAGCATAAGCATATACACAGATCGAAATTGCACCAGGCACATAGCATAATATATAGAAGTAGAGAAAGTATGAATAAGTCATTGACTACTGAATGAATGAGGTATGAAGTCATACTGGAAATTAATACAATTCCACCTAATATTAAAATAGCCGCTAAACAAGAAAAATGAAACCGAGCAATGCAGTTGTTTTGACAGATCAGGACAATGTGTGTACTTACATCTTTGACAGCTTGGAAGCCGCTCCTCCAGTTACTTTCGAAACCCTGAGGTTCGTAAGTTCTGTTTTTAACTCATCGAGCTGCTTCGTTAAATCCTTCTTCTCCTTGGTCCGCAGTTCGGAACACTTGACTTTACCCTGTAAAAAAAAACTCAACACGTTAGACTAACTTTGTTGCGGAAACATAAAATTGTGTAAATAAGAAAAAGTATAGCTGGGAAATTTTAAATCGAGCGTAATGATATTGATGAGATGATTTTAAATCAAGCGATTACTATCTACACGACAGATTATTAGAAATCATGACATCCGCTCACCATTTTGGATGTCAGAAAGAACGTCCAACGACAAAAGTGTAACCAAAGTGTTTTCCTCTAAGCATAGACAACCTAACCTAAAAAATAGAGAGGTTAGAGTTTACGCTTCGGAGTTTGAGGTTGCAGGCTCGAATCCTGCAACTATAAGATTTAAAAATATATATGTTTATATCTTAATTGGCTAGCAGCCGATTTAAATATTTTTTTCTTTTTAAATAATAACAATTTATAAATTTTTATTTTTTTAAATAATAACAATTTATAAATTTTTATTTTTATATCGCTTAAAAATTTATATAAAAATAATAAATCTTTGACTAATAAATTTAATTAACTTCCACAAAAATATTTTATATTGATCCTATACATTTTCCAATAAACGCATTACAAGCGTGCCTAGTATAA
Organism: Rhyacophila evoluta; assembly: GCA_022683975.1. Taxonomy (NCBI): domain Eukaryota; kingdom Metazoa; phylum Arthropoda; class Insecta; order Trichoptera; family Rhyacophilidae; genus Rhyacophila; species Rhyacophila evoluta. The sequence continues at coordinate 3,473 of JAGVSQ010001864.1, read as the reverse complement.
ACTTTTAATAAAAAGGACCTTAAAAGCAAAAATTCGATACTCGCAGAAAAAACGAGAAACAATAATTTTTAGAAGGAAAAAAAATTGAAAGTAGCGAGACCTAAAAAAAATGAGGAACCAAAATTATCCTGCTGTAGGGTACAAGTACTACACAAAATATTTTAATATGAATACTCCTGTGATTAACGGTGGGATACGGCATTCCCATCACGATCTTTATCTTTTGTTGTATATCATTGTAATGATACATTCAAGATAAGTTACTATCAAGATGAATTTTGAAATAATTGACGGTGGGGCTTAATTTATAGAGTATACTGTATCCGGATATGATATCTGCAATACTCCTATTCGCCGACGTGGATGAAGTCTCAGTTTTCCTATCGTTTACCTTGGGGTCCTGAGGTGAGAATGGCAGCATCGTCAGCATACATCGCAACCAAGGTCAACTCTATTTACCTTGCATCGCAACAGAGCAGTCGGGTGGGTCCCCTGGGGAGTCCTAGCAAACATTTTACAGCATTTACACAGTGATGATTTCTCTTTTTTGACTTCGGAATACCTGGAGAGTCGTTGAGTGGCGCTCCGTAAACTTTTATCTTCTAGGGCACACTTTTTATACCCAAAATGTCGCGGCACATAAGAAAAAAATAAGGAATGTATTTCCTAAGTTTTTCTGATATTAGAGAAAAGCTCCACGGCACGCCCAGCATCGTCTCGCGGCACAGCAGTTGCGGAACACTGCTCTAGACGCACGAATCATGGGGGCGAAAAATTAAGGATGAAAGTTTGCTTACATTTAATGTAAACAAACGTGCTACTCAAATTATGAGTAACATTGAATTCGAGACAAGACACTCGTTTAGAAAAAACAAATAAATAAGAATACTAGATAAAAAACAAAAACTTCACCGGAATTAACAAAAGGGCGCAGTAATCTTACTTGTTCCAGAGCGTCGTTGAATATGTAGCTAAGTCACTGATGGTGAAGGAGAAAGCGATTTGAAATCACACTCTCCCGAAAAGTTTGCTAAGCCCATCCAATAAGGTTATCGTTGAATTATTGACAGGCAGAGAATGGTCCTAGGCTTTGGAATCACAGCATGTGCGGGGAAAATACCTTTGAAGATAAATAATGAAGATTTTGGCGATACATAAATGTGTGCTATCGCGGAAAAATATTTTAGCATGTCCTTTTTTGATTTTCAGCCAATCAATTGCTTTAAGCACTGGGTTTCGTATTTTTAAAATACTTAGCAACGTAGGATTTGAACCCACCTTTGGCACGAAACTTAGCACTTGGCTAACTACTATATTACAACGGTTACTACCTTAACTACTACTTAACAATATAATCTCATGTTATATCGAATGACAAAATATACACAACCTTCTCAAATAGGGGCATAGCAGCCAATTACATAATCTTGCATATGTCCATGCTCCACACTTCATTAATAACTTATTAACAAAGTTTTCATTGAATTCAAAGCATTCTATGTTCACATTAAAAGTAGAATATTTGCAAAATTCTATGTGCTACGGTTAAATTTAGTTCTAACACTACTACGAGTGTAAAATACTCATTTTTTAAATACCATGTCCGCTTCGAAAGTGGAGCATATGGACTTACATAGTGTAGAGATGTTCAATCCCAAAGAGGAATATGTGTTTCTGAAGCGTGAAGGCACGTCTTGACAATTTTTTTTAACAAGAATCAGTTACCAGACAATTGCTCAACCAAACGGGCATTCAGTCCTGGTGCACATTGGTGCATGGTAGGTAAAAGGCTGGCTACCACTGGAATACCAAGTTCAAAGAATTTACTATATATTTTTTTTATTATTTCGATTTAATTTAAAGAATCACATTTTTGCAAAAATATTTCTTCTGGCAGTGAGAGTCCGGATCTCATTCTGAAGAGATAAGATTTCTGCTTTCAGAGTAACATAATGAGAAACGCAGGGGACAGTATGCTTGTGGCATAGATTTTTTGCCATTTCAATTTTAATTTTCACACATTTAACTTGTATTTCAATATTTAATCTCTCGTCGTCCAGCGTAGCACTTTGCTGGTTCTTCTTAACAATGGATTTTTGTAAATCAGCCAAGTACGATTTTTGTTTAGCTAACAAGTTTGTGTGATCATTAAGATTCATATGGAGAATGGAATATACTTTATTTACATCTGCTATTTGAATATTTCTCTCTTCGACCAAATCTGACCGTTGCCGATTTTCAATATTTATCATTTCAAAATCTATTGGTCGCAATGATTTATGCAACTCTTCTCTGTGTCTCAATGGACTTTTGAGTTCGTTATATTGAATTCTGAAAGTACCAGTTTCTAGGCGAGCTTTCCTCGCCAGAGCATCCATACATTTAAGCCAATCTACAATATATCTGACCCACACTTCCCCAGCTATTTTACGGGAAGGGCCTTTACCGAGCGATACCACTTGGTGTTGAAAACTGTATTCCATGCTCTGAATATCACTGATTCTTAAGTTCAAATCTTCGAAACGAGCTTTGTCCATTATGAGTGCTCTAACAAATTGTTTCTGGGTAGACAGCAAAGAAATTTTCATATGTTCTGTTTCTAGTTTTACCATTTCAATCATTTGAGACATATTAATTTTCAATGGTGCTGTCAAAATACCTCCAAAATGAGGTGTATGTTTCCGAGAAGAATTCATGTGTAGTGAAGTATTTCGCACCGAGGTTAGGGATACTGAGTTAAGTACATTAACCTGCGACCGCGAAGCAAAGTCAAAATCATGCTGAATGCTGTCTACAGCTGATGGATCGTATCGAGAGAGGATTTTGTCCATTACTTCATTCTCGATAATTAGAACTTTATTACTTTGCAATATGTTGAATACCTCCTGCGCTAATAGTTGGTCAGATAGTTCCTCAATATAAAAATCATGGTTGCTTAAGCTACTTGACTGTTTCAATTCTTGATTCTGTCTGTCCATAATAATTATGTACAAGTTATAAAATTTTAAATAAATATTGTGATGCAATAAGAATACCGAAAATAACTTTATTAATGTTTCTATGGAAACGCTTGGTGAATGAAAACAAACATTGCCATCATGAAATATTAAATAACTTATTTATGACCATTGTGATAAGTTAACTTTTAGGGAGCTACACACAGAAAGTAAATCTCTAGATGAACCAATGTCTTAAATTAACAATGAAAGGGAATGAAGCTGCTGGTTTATTTTTTATATTAGATTTGATCAACTTATTTCTGCATATAAGATGCGGTGTGCGTTGTAAAGTGATGCAAGAATAAAAAAAATCCCTTGTCAACCCTTTGATGAGTATGAACGTACCGGTACGTTTTTACGCCCTGGCGCCTTTTTTAAATGGTATGCTTATAATTCCAAAGCAATTATTATATATTTTATTATAAATACTACATAAATTTATCAATGAAATATGAGAAACAATATAATTTTGTT
>JAGVSQ010001863.1:0-26989 GCA_022683975.1 Rhyacophila evoluta | reverse complement strand
AATTGATTTTAAATTCTGAATTATTTAAAACTGGTAAACTTCCATATGTGATATTGATATTGATTGTGATAGTGATGTGATATTGATATGTGATCACATATGGAAGTTTACCAGTTTTAAATAATTCAGAATTTGTCCATATATTGTTGTAAATCAAATTATGATGTTGGCAGTGAACCATGCTCCATATAGCAAAAACGAAGGGTATCATATTGTATATTGCTTATGTTTAACTGTAAATGTGCGTGTTCTGAATAAAATTGACATTTTTAACTGACTTGGAGCAATTTTGGCTCCATATATTCCGAATTTTAATAGACTTTTTGCTACTTTTTTGTCGCAGTTTTGTAACCACGCTACCACTCATTACAATTATCAAAGAATTTGGACCGATTTTGTTCAACTGACGTTTCAGAAGGACTTATCGTTTTTTGTTTTGCTTTTATAAAATACTTTTGATTCCATCGCTTCATGCATTTGGTCCAAAATAATTATATAATATGTAACGAACAAACGATTAATTTTGTTATATTATACGTACAGGCCAAAGCCGTTATAACGAAACTCGTGGGACCGCCCTATTTGTTTCGTTATACTGAATATAGGAGACATATAATTACATATTATATGAACTTTTGTTTGGAACAGTAAAAATATTCGTTATACTGGACATTTAGTTACTTCGGTATTCGTTATAAAAAAAATTAACCTGTATTACAGTTCTTCGAATAATAATTTATTAATATCTCACAAACGTTTGAATAAGAAAAAATATACAAATAGAATGAACAAATCATTATTGACCAACATGGCTGGAAGCATTTAATCAGGATAAATAAGTTCAAGTTCAGCCACATTTCATATTTGCACCATATCTTCTGGTTCTTCGTTATATACTGTTGTCGTTCCCGTGAGAACTTTATTTTGTTAAAGTTTTTGGATTTGAAACACTCGTTTTGTAAAAAGGCAAAAATTATAAATTGGCATCAGTCCAATTGTCTCTTTTTGTCAGTCTCTCATCCCTGAGTGGTATAGATATAGGATGTATTGATAAAAATCGCCTTATCGAATAATAAATTTTATTGGACGAAATATATTATTTCATGTACACGAACAAGCCACGATTTTGTTTACACTTTCCATTATAATCGGTTATCTGGTATGTCGTTTGCGTCGAGTGCACTTGCTAGTGTAAGTAGGCTAATACGTTTCATGATGTACGTCTTATTTATTGTGTCCTACGAGTTCTTCCAGTGAATCATTTTGGATTTTCAATCTACAGTGATTTTCATCGTTTATTGAAGCGTTCTGAATTAATTTAAATTAAAATTTTAAAATCTAGTGTTTTATTATTTCGTAATGATAATTTTTTGGACAATAGTTGATGGAAATGCAAAATACGTTTTTTTTTATTGTTTTCACACCGCACGTGGAGAACATCGTCGCCAACATTGCAGGAACACGTATCTTGATTTTTTGGCTTAAGTGATTTTGTAAAGTATTGTTTTGTTTTTTGCAATGTCTTATCTATTATTGGTACATTTTTGCGTTGACATATGTATTTATAAAACAAGTACACATTATGCGTTACTGCAGAAATGTGCCAATAATACAAGAGATTGCAAAGAATAAAACTATACTTTACAAAGTGACTTCAACCAAAAAATCAAGATACGTGTTCCTGCAATATTGGCGACGATATGGATTTTCATAATGTAGAAGTATTATGATTGAGGTAAATGCTCAACCCACTGGGCATTGTTGTCCACTGTACAGTCCTGTGACGGCGAACAAAATTAAATATGGTTGAATGTGTATTTAGTTGGCGGATGAAAATTTTTAATGGGTTGAGCGGTTTGCTTACTTTATTTTTAATTCTATTGAATGCTTGGCTTAGAAGCGTTGCATAGAATTATGAGAGAATTGTGTAATATAATAATTAATCTAATAATGTGTTTTTTGTTAATTTTAGGGCAACGTAGGCAGCGGGGCGCGGTTCGCGGCGGGTGGAGCGGCGGGTGGGCCCCCCGGCAGCGCCAGCACCCCGCCCGCCTCCAACAACTCGCATCCGCATCCGCACAGTCAGCACGCGCACGCACACCTGAACAATAACATCCCCCACGTGGGCCACACAGGCCACGCAGGCGGCGGCAAGCGGGGCGGCATGGCCAGCGCCGCGACGCCCTACCGCGCCTCATGGGGACCGGGCCCGCCCCCTCTCAGGTGATGATTTGAATCTTCTTCATAATCAACCCATTTCTTCGGCTCAACACTTAATAGAATAGTCATGTCACACCCCAAAAACGGTGCTCACTTCCTAGCCATAAAATGTATTTTCGTCTTTCTCACACTCTATCTTCACTTCCTCTTTGTTTCTGTCAAGAAGATTAGTTAAGGACAAGAATTGTTGGAAGTGCTAAATAGTGTGTGTCTGCTTCATCTAGAGATCTAATATGGATGATTAATTAAGCCAAGGCATGTATTTTGATAATGGAGTATGCCACAACCATTTCGCCTTCATAGTTCCATATCGACTGTCGAAAGAAAAACAGACATAACCCAGATATAGCAAATTTTACTGGAGGCACGAAAAACGTTTATATAATGATCTTGATCCAATGCTAAAACATTAAGACAAGATACGTTGAAGTGCATGAAGCTGGTGTTTTATTTACTCAATATAATAGTAATTTAATGAGTTATTTTCGAAATATCTATAAAATTGATTAGGTAGAAGCCCTTTCTCCTGTTGGCAAATTTCACAGGACATCCTTTTTTTAAATTTAAAAGCTAAATTTAGACACTAATTAGTCATTTTCAGCTTATATCCTTTTAATAGAACGTGTTTTAAATTATATACATCTTGACTATTGAATAAAACCTATTTTAAAAAATTGAGGGTTACTTTCTTTTTTCTTTCCATAGTCGATATGTAAATAGTAAGTTGTAAATAATCGAAAAAATAGATAATGTTGAAAGTATTGAGTCTGAATGATTTTGTGTCAGAGATTGCCTGTTCAACTGATGACAGCTATAAATTAAGTGATGACAGTTAGTATTTGGATGTAAATAGTGTAAATTTTGAAATATTTATGAGCCGTAGAATAGAGCACAGTGTACTGACCACCACATTAAAACATGTGAATGAATTCAAATTATTTATACACGGTGCTTTCGAAGATAATACAACGTTCATCATGTGTTTGAATTGTGCACAGGTATCCCCCTCCTCCCCAGCATCAGCAGCAAGCACCCCCTCAGCAGCAAGTTGGCCCAGGAGTGCCTCTCCTGCCCCAGGTTCCTGTTCAACAAGCTCCCGTGCACTATCATCAGACGCAGACGCCCCAACAGGTCGGCCCTCCTATGCACCATAACACGCACTCGCAGGTAAATCATGTCAGATTGCACCCTTTATTTTTATATAATATTTCACGTATTTATTTACTTGGAAACATTACAAATTAAAAATACTTTTCTTTAAAAAACACACAAAAAATAGTAAAAAAGTGTAATTTAAAAATATAAAGTGAAGTAAATAAAAGTAGCAATGCATAATAAAAAGGGAGTTTGACTATTGAAGAAATTTATAAAATAATATCCATCTATTATAAGTTTGCTCTCACTCAGGTGGAAGATCAATAACTGATGAAATTTGTTAAATACAATCACTGCCATCACTGCAATAACTTAGTCCTTAGTATCACGTGTATTAAGAAAAATGAGAGGTGGATCGAACAATAACTCAATGGAAGTCATTGTATATTTGCAAATCTTAAATATTATAGAAGTAGTCATGTGGAACCGATGTATTCTAGGCTTGATATAATCATGAGCTACATGGTGACTCACAAGTAATAGTATATTTATTAAGACTTAGCACCTTCAGTGAAAAAAAACTTGAAACTTGAAAACTTAGGAAAGACAGAGTGCTAGTAGACTAAATTTTCAGTAGATTGATGGAAATGAAAAGCATGTTCTTGATATGAATAAATATTGTTGCAACTTATATCAAATTATGAAGATTTTTGTTGATGATAGCTATTTACAATACAAATTATTTATTTTCAGTATGCCGGGGCCGCCCGCGTCCCGGCAGTGGCTTCTCCCAGCAATACGACATCCTCCTCGTCGTCGGCCACTGGCTCTCAATCGGGCACATTGAGTACCTCCCTGAGCAACAATGCAGGAACGACCGTGCCTCCAGAGCAGTTGTCCCGCACTAACCTCTACATCAGGGGCCTGACGCAGACCACCACTGATAAGGACCTCGTCAGCATGTGTCACCAGTAAGACAACTCTTTATTTTACATTTTTCACAATACACCTCCACACTTGATTTTTTAAATTTCTAATAGTTTTAACTCTCTCAACTCTTTGCTGACTTGGCTGATGGCAAGTGTGAGGTGAAAGAAAAAAACGTTACAGAGTACTGTCGTACTATAATCAATAAATAATATTTTTTTGAACAATTGTTACAAATTGTAATCAGCAATATTTACATTGATTCATTGTATCTCTATGCAAATATTAATTATTGTTTTGAACACTATCAACACTAACCATGCAGTACCAGTATGAAATATTATAATAAAATGATTCATTTTATTATTGTTTTCTTTTTTATGAATCTATATACAAGCACTCACGTGTATGAATAGTGCTTCTGTGTGCGACAGAAAAATTAAAGCTGAATGAATTGACATTAAAATCGGTTTTTAAATCTTGGGTAGAGTTAGCTGGTTTGCCGATTAAGGTATCGATATGTATTTGGAAAAATATTTATTTTACTTATGCGTGATGTAAATCAATAGTTTCACTCTTCGGCTTATATTGGTCTGTATGTGTCTGTCTGATTACTAAGTGGAAAATTGAGAACACTGGTTGTGCTTTATTCCGAAATACAGATCTATTCAACCAGTAATGATTGCCGTATGGAATTCTCATAGATCATGCTAGGATCCTTTAATTCCACCAAATATGGCCGACAAATACTTGATTGTATTCCATAGTATTGAATTCCTATCAGTTAGAAGAAGAGATAGTTCGAATTAGGACTCTTTGAAGTAACTCTAGCTTGCATCTTGATGTGTTCCAGTCATTAGATGATTTAAAAATACATTCATGAAAAATAATAGCTATCGCTACACATATCTTAACTCTTTAGATATTATTGGTAATATATCATCATTTATAGGTTTTTTTATTGCGTAAAAAAAAGTTTTTATCAAAATTATTTATTTATTTAGAAATGTAATTCTGAAATTTATTCAGTCATGAAAGTGTTATGTAGATAACAATTTTGATTGTTATTTTAAGCACAAAGAAGACAAATTTGTGTACATACTTGACACTGATAAGAATCCAGCACTTGAGTACAAGATATTATTATAATTATACCACTTATTCAAATATTTGAGCAATGTCAACAACATTGATGCATTATCATAATATTTAAGAGATTGTCACTTTCTTGAATGTCACCAGAATATTATACCACTAAAAGTGTCCCAATTAAAACTGAGAGAGCATATAAATTTATTCTTGTTTTCCTTCGTGTTGGATAGGTTAATATGCACGCCTCGCAGCCGTAGCTTGCGGGTATTGAATCCCAATAAAAATTTAAAAATACAGGATGCAAGGTCTTGCAGGATATACTTTGAGAATCATTGGGCTTAAGCAATTGGCGAACAAGTAATTCTGGTGAAAATAAAATTCTCAAGTCTTTACAATGCAATGGTCCATATTTGTACTCCATTTCTGTAGTGGCCATCTTTCCATTTTGAGTTTCATTTGCTCCACTGTTGGAAACGATATGGTAAAAATAAATAAAACTTTTTTTAATGTTGATTATTAGCATGAGCTAATGCAATGTTTGCCATCTTTAATCTATATTTATTTTTATTGTCTTATTAAAGTTCTATTCTAGTACAAGTATAACCATACAATTGCTAATACACACATACTTCTTTCGGACCATGATGAAGTTTGATAACCTGATGGCATATATTGTCACATTGACATTAGAAAACTTCTACCTTGAAGAAATCAGAATGTCTTGTTATTTAACTGCTCAGTACTACATGTTCGCTTTATCTTCTGATAATGTTCCTTTGTTTATGTTGACAGTTCAAATATTTGACATTTGATGTAATTGTCAGTGATAATAGTTTCATAACAATTATTACTTTATTTCTGGCAGAATGTTATACACAAACAACTGTACCCGGGGCTCTGAATTAAAATTCTCTAAACATTAATATTTCAGCAAATAATGATTGATTGTATTGTATAATATAATAGCTGAGTACAGTAGAAGCTCGATATAATGCATTAATACGGGTGAGGGTGTGCCCGTTAAACCCACAAGTCTAAGTTTTCCGAAAAAAGAAAGAAATGATTTTTCCAAATGCATTTATTTTAAATAAGCAACACAATACAATTTTGAAGTCTGCTTAATCAACTCTCTAAAATTATAAAAATTTTAGTCACGTATAAAAAATATAGTTATTAGATTGTTGAGATGTGACTCATGAATTTTTTTTGGGTTTGTTGTTTCTTTTTCCTTGCTTTTTTCAGTTTCATTCTCATGAACATAAATTCATCTGGTTCCATACCCAGGGTCACTTTCATCTACTTCTAACCACTGTACATATATTTTTTTTGGTATTTCTTCTCCATTATTATTCTGTACAACAGAAATTAGAAACTTCTAGCCCTTTTACATCTATACTTGCATCATCATCAACAAACCAACTCTACCAACTATTTTCCAATGTTAGCACTTTTACTTCTTTACAAATATTTTCCCATTATATCCGAAGTTTGTTGCGTCGAGGTTTTACCCTATTGTCACAAAACATAATCCCTTTACATAAAAAGGTTGAGTCACGCATTCTCACTTCTTTCATGTTACATAGTCTTACAAGCCAACTGTTTTGGATTGTATAATGCCACAATTATAAATAACTCTTCGAATATAATGTGGCCATATTCAAACTTTGTATTCATGAACTTGTTTCTTTTTTTTTCAGGTACGGCACGATCATTTCAACGAAGGCGATTCTCGACAAAAACACTAATAAATGCAAGGGTAAATATATATTTCATGGTGTGACGGTTTTCAATACTTACTTAGATTTTTAACCAAATAATTTTTGTTGTTGCAAAAATCTTTAACCAAAACTAAGCCTATAAACTCTGTTTCTATCAAATGCAAAATTTCTAATGATTAAGTAAATTCTAAAACTTTTTCAAATTAAAGCCACCAAGTGATTAATTGATGTTTGTGAATATACAGTTTTCAGTGTGGGAGATGTTTCACTAATAAATAGAGTGGCATGTAATCGACACTCTAATAGATATAATAATATTTCTTCGATGTACATATTGACTGTGGAAAGGAAAAAGGACGTAACCCATATAGAACAAATTTTACAAGAAGTAAAAATAACGTTTGTTTATTGATTTTGGGTCAAAGTGAAAATATTAGATAGCCATAACACTGAAGTGCATGAATACTAAAACTTGTTTTATTTACTTAATATGATATTGATGCCCTTTTTCCTGGTCGCAAATTTCACAGGCCATCCTTTTTTCAAACTTCAAAGCTAAATTGAGACACTAATTCGGCATTTTCGGCTTACATCCTTTTGATATAACGTGTATTAAGTTGTATACATTGTGATTATCGAATAAAAGCTATTTTGAAAAATTGAGAGTTCTGTCCTTTTTTATTTTCACAGTCGATATTAAATATGCATCATCTGGAGGTGTTAATAATTTTACATTTGCATTACCCCATATACTATTTGAGAAGCATCATCACATAACAATTGGTGGGTATCTACCTGGGTGCAATTCATTAAAGAGTTTTATTCAATGTTTATGTTTATCTATATTCAATGCATAGATGTTTGTAACTTATTTGATGTCTTATATCGATTCCTACCTTCTAAGTAGATGTTAAGCGGATAATTAATAATCTATAAAGTCCATTACAATGATGTTATCGCCGGCAAGTAGACTGACTTAAATACTGACAATAGCAGTACAGTGCCAGACAGTACGAAATATTGTGATAAGTTCCATATAGTTTTTTATAGTTTGGTTATTTTTAAATCAAGAACTACCTAAATATGCCCTCCATCCAAATGCCCCGTCTTTGCTGTTGGTCTTAATTAGGCATATTCCTGAGCTCTGATATCAAGAACTTTATTTGATGGGAATGTCTCCGAAATAAATATAAATTACCCGAGAATTAAGTTGCCACGCGCTCAAGTGTGCTGAAGTTAAAAGAAATAAAATGAATAAAAGGTGATTGAAAAGATGGAGACTAGTTTGGCCAAGCAATTTATATGAAGAGATTGTCACACTCACCATATGATGCCGCAATCTTTTTAAAAGTAATAAAATTTGCCTTCGTGGCAACTAAATCGGATGGCCCGATGGGCCCTGCCCTGGTTGGCCCGAAGGGCCCTGGTTGGTCCGACTTGAGTAACTCTTCCCAATCCGTATAAAGAGCAAAGAACTGTGATTCTATAAAGTTGAGAGATGATTATATGAGTTAATTAAGGCACCGTAGAATTAAATAAATGTGATGGTATATTTTATTTGTGAGTTAAATAAATTGTATTGAATGTTTCAGGCTACGGCTTTGTAGACTTTGAGAGCGTGGGATCGGCGGAGGAGGCCGTGAAGGGTCTCCAGGCCAACGGCGTGCAAGCGCAGATGGCTAAAGTGGGTATCTGGTTGCTGCGTAGACCCAACAGTGTACGTTGTGCATGCAAGTAATATTTACTAAACCACACTCACCAGCCTTCACACACTCATTACAACACACACTCAACACACGTCAAAGCTATCTATCTGTCCATTACACTCTCTCTCTCTCTGTCTTCTTGTGTCTATAGCTTCCTATCGCAAATCCTATTTTTTATATTTAACAAATTAACAGGTCCGTCTTTCTATTTGATAAAACATTCTATTAAATATATATGATTATTACATTAGCTCTACGGGTATTATCATTATACTATTCGAGTACTTAATTAATGAGAAAATATTGGCAAAAAATAATTTACATATCTGTAACCCCGAAAAAATCTTAAAATTTGGCAATAAAAATTCGTTGAATTTTCAAATACTTTATTTTAATCGAATCAGTCAGCTCAATCAATAATTTTAGCCATAATTATTATGGCGACGGTACCAATTCCTGAAACAATCAACATTATGCACTTAAATTATAAATCTATACCACATATCTTTTGGCTCTGGTGGAGGTTAGAAGCTCCTATCAACACTGTATTAAGATAAACAATAATAACAGTGTGTTGTAACCACAATATGGGTGTGAAACAACGATAAATTACTCGTATAATGATTATATTCAAATAAGAAAATTCTGTAAATTATTTGTTCAACTATCAGAAAATTAATTATACTCCTGTAAATAAAAATGTATAATATTTCAATGTTGTACATGCGTATTATAAATATTTTGCATTGACTGGTTATGTTATATAATGATAAACTTATAAATTCGTCATCCTTGAATATATACACATTAACAATTTTGTGCCGAACGAATTCTATTCTTCACTTTCTAAAAAGCATGTCCATGTCCTAATAATTATAAATTTACTATCGCTGTGAATGATCTCCTATCGTCTCTTCCTTTCCTTTTGATAGCTTTATTTGTGTGGTTTAAAGCAGAAAACATTTCACAACTAATCACATTATTTCAATGGTGTATCATACTTCTTATTCTTATGCGTTCTTCCAATGAGCTACAACATTAACAATAATAGTTATTATAATTGTACATACCTTCTATTTCAAGATTTGTTATTTCGATGCTAAATATTTTTAAGACTGTCGTTTTCTTGTTTGGCAGTTATGTTATAACCCTAATAGTAATTGAAAGATATTTTGAAAATAATTGTTGATCAGGTAAAGTAATATTATTAATATTGGAATATACATAAATTAAAGAGTTTTGATAATTTAATGCGAAGTAGTTTGACATTTTGAATATTCCCATTAGCAGTGTGGTTAAATTGTTATTGCTCCATTATTTGACTGTGATTTTCATTTCATATGGTTTTTTTTTGTCCTGGCAATATTGTAATTTTGAAAATAATAATAGTCAACTTGATTATTTTAACCTGCTATAGTAAATATGTTACAAGATATCTGCATACAAAAACAGTTTTGTCAAATGTGTCTTGTGTGAGTTATTATGAGTTGAAATATTATAGCAAGGCTAATGTTAATGTCAACGAGCATGTAATGTCTATTGTAAATTTCTGGTCTTCTGTGACTAATTTAATCATGAGTTCTGAGTTTTGAACAATGGCTTCACTTTTAATAATAATTGATATCTCATGGCAATATCAATGTGTGTAAAATAAATTTTAAATAACCTTCACGTTATAAATATGTACACGAATCTGGTGAAAATATCTACATAATATATACTTTCAATTTTTTGGGAATTTTTAATTATTTAGATTTTTAATGGCAATACTAATGAATTAATGCTTTCTTCTCAAATGAGCCATAATTTTGTACGGATGCGTTACTTAAAAAATACGTTATAATATAGATTTTTTGGACGATAATAATAAGAATATACATCTGCTTTACTCCATCTCATGGAATACAATTCACAAGACACACCACATAACATTTTCATATCTATATTTTCTATAAGTACTACTATATCCATATTATTAACCCCTTGGTAAATAATAGTTCTCTTCTCATCAATTGGAAGACGTAGCCTAGTTGGAGCCTGTCCTTACGAAAAGAAATATCTTTAACAACCAAAGTAGTGTGCTGTGCAGAGTTGGGATTACAGTATTGTAAGATCACTTTACTGAAAATCACTATATTTACTATCCATCCACTTTGAAAATTACGATTTATCTAGTTTATACTACCTCGTATACGTCAGTACAAATCACAATGTATAATATCGTCATCTGAAAAGTAAATAATATTGCCAATACTATGAACCAGAGGGTGAGGAATTAATTATCATATCACCTTTATTGAAAAAATACTGTAAAATAAAGTTTTAAAACTTTATTGCATTTTGTTTAACTATTTGGGTAATTACCATTTTTGTTCCAATACAGTTATTTATCTTAATAGACATTTTTTCAGCAAAATTTTGAACTTATCGGGGCCATATTCTACTTCCGAATGCACGTTAAAAGCACGCGGGTTTTATGTAGCCACAGAATTAAAATCCCCGGCTCAGAACGTAATGGGCACTTCATTAAAAATTGCAAAATAAATTATCTCAAGTGAAAATATGATTTTGAAAATACGACATCTTGTGGTTCATGTTAATGATCGAAGTGTTAAGTAATTTATTATTGTTTTTGAGCACATAAAGTATATCTTCTTGGTGCAATTTATTGTAATCCATAAAGGATCAATACATGCAATTTCATCAAATCGTCATTTATGTCAAATTATCATCATAAAATATTTTATTAAAGTTTAGTATTTGTTATCCAGGAAGTAAAGTAATTGGGAAATAATTTAACACATATCTCTCGGTAAAATGAGACACATCTGTAGATTATATAAAATCTATGTTAATATTTCAATGAAAGCACACTTTGGTTTAAATGAAAAGCTTTCATAAATTGCAGATTTAGTAAAGGTATATAAGATTCGTATTGAGGCAAAAATGGTAACTTGCCATGATAACAAGTTAAAATATCTTGCAAGTAGTCTGCTGATATCAAATTCCAAGTTTTTTCTTCATCATTTTCTTAAATTGTAATGGAATTCTATTTCTGTTACAAAAATATATTAAACTGTACTTATCAGTTTGATAATACAGTTTTGTTGATTCTCATTAGTGACTTAATGATAATTAACATTTTTTTTAGTTTTTTCGAACACATCGTTTTTTAGTCATGCCTGGTTTGATAATGCTATCAGTTTTATTGAAACAGAACTGTCAAATATCAAAACCGTATCACCTAATAATTAACAACAGAACCATCCGTTTCCTGCTTATCACATTTCAAACAGGCTCGACTTTATTTAATAATATATATTCAGATTACTCAAAATTCGTCATTGTGATTTGACTAAAAAATTCAACATTATATCGTCCATATGGAACCAAATTATCTAAGCGACGGTAATTACATAACTGTTGAGCATGAACATATGATAGTTATAATTGGTATGCGCTGTGTTAGGTTTTCCACTATCATCGACAATTACGGTGATGCTCCTTTATTCATAGATATTCGAGACTTAGTTACAGATATTGTTTAACCAAAACAATTTCATTCTTTGTCTATTAGTTATTCCTTTTAGATCTATTGAATAATGTTTCCTGAAAATTTTGTGACTAACTTAATTTCGTACGCTTAATGGGACATTCACCCTTTACGCATTATTTTCTGTCTACCATTCTTTTGCCATAGACTATTCTTTCAATTAGTCCATCATACGGTGAACATATTGATAATCTGTCCTTTTGATTTTTTATATTCCTAATATATCTAGGTGACCAAAGGCAATATTAAGATCACACATGATATTATAGTTACCTATTTAGATTGTTGTGGTTGGACTGCTCAATAATTGAAGGCTGAATGTTTGATCGGATGCTACTCTAGTTTATATTATTGGTATCTTGAGTCACAGATTAGAAAGGATGATTTCAAGACCAAAACGAAAGTTATGCATCTTAATTAGAATTAAAAAAGAATAGAACACAGTTCTGATTGTTTGTATAGAAGAACTTTTTTGGATGGCTGAGGCTTTAATAATATTTATATATAGAGTATTCGGTGCCGATAAAGAATTCAGAATAAAAAAATGATAATAAATTATTATATATTTATATTTTATGCCGTCGCTTATGATACTTCAGGTGCACATGGACTGTAATGTTAATATTATCAAGCCATAATATTCAAAAAATTGCGAAGCATGCTTGTAGACTCCATCTTGACGATTCTGTTACACGAGAGTATGATCTGGGCAATCGATCGCTTTGAAAAGAGTAATGATAATGCGCTTACACCAGTACATATTCCCGATAATATATTTTGTAAACAACTACATTGAGTCGCTAATAGCATTTGAAGCTTTGCTTACTACTATAATATTAATTTAGAGGAGCAATAATTTGTCTTCCTCTCTTTGGCCATGCGAAGAAAACGCTATAAGCTTTTCATCATTCTATCATTTTTTTTATATATTATAAAATTTACTCTAATTTTAAAAGCGTTTTACTCTACCTGTAATGCTATGCTTGGCACACATTATATTTATATATATACAGCGGATAGCTATTTTTTTACAGAGTTACCAACAGTATAGAATATTAACAAGATATACACAGTTGTTTTTAACAGAATTTATAACAAATAGATCATTTAATATAGATTTTAGTCACTCGAAATCAAGTTTATAGTTATCCATCAGATACAAATGTAGCTAACCTATTTGAATTTTTGTTTTTTGTTATTAAGTAGGTAATATTATTATCAAGTTAATTCTTCTTAACGTAATTTTAGGTGTTAGAATTTTAAACCTTTTATAGTTTTTTTTTTTTTGCTTTCTTCAATACTCTTCATCTACCGTAACTTTTAGAGGCCAGTGTTGATACTTTTTCGATATTATTTTATCTAAAATATTTTTAACTTTCTCTGTCTCCTTTATAATAATGAATGATATTCTAAAACAATGTAGGTTATACGATTTGTAGTGTATATAATTAACATATAGAGTGTTAAATCAATGTATTAGCAGGGATTTATGTAAATAATATGTAACCAAGTTTTTTTAGTAATATTTTCACAGTTTTATCAAAGTTAACTCAAATAACAACAATTTTAAAATAATTTATAGAAAAGATAATAATTTAAATTTCAGGCTTAGTCAAATTCTTCATTTTAGTTTTTTTTATGAGCCAATAAGAGTAAATTAAGCGCACAACATAATTTAGAGAGTTTTAGGTCCAGTGTAATTTTACCACATCAGTAATAATTTGATAATATATCTAAATCTCATGCAGTATTTAGACAGTTAGTTAGTGAGAGGAAGAACTATTCTTTCGTGAAATAATTGCAATATATTTATATGATATAATATTATTTGTCAGGACTGAAATGTTCTGATATTTTAAATCTTTGACTTTTTGAATATTAATTTCATATTTGAGCATTGCCAAGCCTAATTATGCTTGGTCAATCAAATTTGAAAGTATGGAGTTTATTAAAGAAATTAAATACACAGATTTAGGAATATTCAGAGTGATGAATTAATTTGTCTAGATTAAAGTCTAATAAAAATCTATTCAAAGTAAAATAAAAGAATACTTAATAATATAGTAAAGCTTAAAAGGAAATTAGTGATTGTATGAATAAATTATTTCAAAAAGTCAAAGGTTTAAAACACAAGTTGCCCCAAAAACGACCACCTCACTGTGATTCATTTGAAGTATCATATGATGTTGTTGTGTTGTTGTTGGGCGGTGTGTGACGCGTGCGTGTACGTGTGTGTGTTGTTGTATGCGTGCGTGAAGCAGCAGCAGGAGCAAGACCCTACGAACCTGTACATGGCCAATCTGCCGCCCGACTTCAAAGAGAACGATGTGGACAACTTGCTGAAGAACTTCGGCCAGGTCGTCTCTACGAGGATTCTGAGGGACCCCTATGGTCAGAGCAAGGGTGTCGGCTTCGCGCGCATGGAATCCAGGGACAAATGCGAGCAAATTATTCAGGTTTGTGATCCTCTCTTTAATTGGACTTTAAGTATGATAATATCATTATTCTTCTATGACACCAGGTAGATGTTCCATTCCCTGTTGCATTGTCAAATCTATTTTTGTATGCTCTGAAGCTACCTTCTTTGATGTAATGAATACATTAATGAATTAAGAATGCGGTAGGCCCACATGCAGATCTCTGGAGCTACTTCAAAAATACAACAGTCAATATCAGTCAAGTTAAAACGATTTTTTTTTCTTGCTAAATCACTTACTAACCGTATTAAGTATTACGCCTACACTTTAATTTCACTCAGAAATGTAGTGCAATATATGTAAAAGGCAATCAACTGGGATGTAAAGCAAATCGCCAACAAAGTGACTTGATTAAATCATAGGTTTAGTAATTATTTAGCAATTAATATAGTGTGGTATCCCTTAAAATCCAGTCTTTTAGCAATTAAGTTAAGAAGTGATGGCAACATTTGTTTAATTGACAATATTTTTTCTGCATTCCTTTTATCAGCTGTTTCTTAAAACAATTTAAGTGCTGGTAAGCGATAAGTATTTGAATGCTGTAAATACATACATAGATTATTATTAATATTAATTTCAGGTTTAAGTTTTTAGTAATAAACTTCATACTGCTTTGGATTGCAGGGTAGGCTTTGAAAATTTAAATAATTCATGGGTTGATTTCTTTCTGCATCAAGATTGCCATATTCCAAATTAAATTAGTAATACGAGAAGTATGAAGATGTATTTACTTTGGAATTGAATATGAAATTATCATTATTTTAATATCTTTGTTCTCAGGTTTTCAATGGCAACGCAATAGCCGGTGCTAAGGAGCCTCTATTAGTGAAGTTTGCAGATGGGGGAAATAAGAAGAAATCACAGTATAAGGTACCCGAGAGAAGCGCTTGGCGTGAACCCATGGATGCCACACACCAACTTTTATGTGTACGTATATGTTAGATAGGAAACTCAATAGATGAAAATACTTATGGCAGAACCTGGTCAATAATTTTAATACAGAGACTTTATTCTGTAAATAGTTTTAAAAAACAGCTTAGTATGTCATTAGAGGTCTAAAATTCCATGATGTTTTAAATATCTAATAAAATGAAACAGTGTCCATAATACGAGGCATTTAGCTAATCAGGAAGAAAATAAAAGTCACTGAGAGATGAAAAGTAAAACAGCATATCAGATTTTTCAATTACAATTTCTTGAAAAGGTTATTATATTTTTCCTCTTGCCAAAGATGGTAATACATACTAGAAGTTATTCTATTAATGTTGTCATTGCAGAGTGTTACGGGAGCTGGAGGGCCAGTATATGGATGCGGAGCTGGTGGTGATTTAGGAGTCGGAGGAATGTACCGAGGTGCAGGAGGAGGGGTTTACGTGAGTGGCTACCCTATGGCTTCCCATTGGGTACCAGCTCCTTATCCTATCATGCAGCCTGCCCATCATATGCCACCGCATCATATCGACCAAGTGAGTCTCTAAGACATGGAGTTTTTAAGAAGAAGTTCCTTAAGCCTATTTTTATTATGAAATTGCTGTGCTTTAACTGTTTTAACTTAAGTTTCAAAGCTAAAAACTGTTTTTAACGAGACTACAAGACAGTTAGGTTGTGTTGTAGTCTGCTTTATTTATAAACTTATTTGTTAAACCTAGGAACTGCATATCTAAACTACTCTTGGTCAAATATTGTTAGCAAATTAAAGTAATTGATTATTGGCATTGATGGATATAAATGTGTTATGTTCAGGAATATTTTCAGGAGTACGCGATGCAAGTGAGTCGAGGGGACCGAGCTGTGGGACTAGTTCTTCCCGAACCTGCGCAGCAGTATCCTGCTCAGCTTCTGCCGCATACTTTGCAGTTGGCGCCACCGCAGGTATTGCTTACCATTTTGATTCTTCATGTCAAGTTTGTCTCTGAACCTTCTCAGTACCTATAACATCTTTTTAGTACGTATAACTATGGCAGTGTAAGGTATTTGAGATTATATCATAGAAGTGCCAAACTGCCAGAAACGAAATTTTAACTGATATGAAAGAAAATTAAATTGACTCTGATGATGTTTTATTATAATTTTTGCAGTACATGGCGCCTCATCCGTACGGCTATATGAGTAGTACGGGATCTCTATTGCACGCGCTGCCCATGGAGCCTGATCACTCAACTGCCGCCTCTCCCGACGAACCTTACCAGCCTTATCCACAGAAGTAGTCGGACATCGTACCCTCTAATCGTATGTAAGTTATACTATAACCGTAATGAATGCTAAAGAAGATGTATTAATTGCAAGAATGCACAAGTGTATTCAGTATTTCATTATTCATTACGTTGTAATGTATTCCTTTCATATTTTTTAAAATTTAATAGACAAGTTTTTTTTAATCTTCATTGGATACTTCATTATGGTTGGCACAGAGTGTGCATCAAGCAAATAGTCTTTTGGTTTAAATAATGTTTGGTTTTTGAAACTTGTTTTTGGTAATCTAGTGCTTACTCAATCGATTTTTTTCTTTATTTCAGATGCCTACATCATCGACAAGCTTAAAATGTTTCCCCAACGAAGACAGAAGACATTTATTCATCCAGAAGATAATTTACAATCGATCGTGGTGGGGATACTGAGTGGGAAACATTTTTAGGATTTTTGCTTATATATTGATACAGGCACTAATTTTCGAGTTACATTTATTTGTAACGCTTAAAATCTGTTTGCCAATCTTCCAAATGTGTACGTGACGTATGCGACAAAAAATTCCTTCTTTGACAGCAGTACTGAATAATAATACAGTTTGCAAAAACTTCTCAGACAACTAACTCTTCCAGATGTTTTTTTTCCTTATATAATTATTATAAATGGCAATATTTTGCCTTTTTAAACTGATGTAAGTAATATTAGTGACCATTTTCTGATGGATTCAACGGTCGTTCATTGCTTTTGATGTAGATTATTCAAGTTGAACTAAAAAAAATAAAAAAAACAACTTTAGCTTATTTTATTGATAAGCTTTTTTCCTTTTTTAATAATTAATTATTGTTATTTTTTAAATTTTATTGTTCATAAAAGTATCTGAAATGTCTACCTAGCGAATATAATTTTTCTGTATATTTTAGTTTGAATTTAATATTTTAATTGATAGATAATATATTTTTCGTATTATAATTATTTATATGGATATAAAACTATGCTGAATACATGAACTTGTCTCTTTTGTGAAATTTTAATGATACTTACCAGAATATATTTAATTTTTTGAAGTTTCTATACTTGGTTAGCTATGATTTGGTTCTTTCTAACATTTTATGAATTATTTAATTTAGTTGAATTGTATTTGAATAAATGTAAAATTATACTCATTGGTTGAATATCTCCAATTATATGCTACATGTTTAATAGTTTTGTCGATCATTATTTTGGAAGTGGTACTATTAATTGGAATGAAGAATTTTTAATCAACACCCAAAATAGCTGTTCACTTATCCTATTAACGTGTTGGCAGTATGAATTTTTACAAAATAAATGCAAGCTCAACTGATCCATATTGTTGACTTATCGTGTTGCTTAAATTGTTTAGAGACAATTTGAAAAGAAAAAGAACCTAGCATAAGCGAGTTAAAAAAACCTTCATAGTATTTTGTCATAAGCTATTGCACTCACAAACTAGGCATGTTCACAGATTTGGCATAGTAGCTACACTATAATAATGTTGCAATCGAAAATTATTGGCAAAAATATTTTTGCATATTTTTTTAAATTACCCTAGATCATCTCAAATATACATTTGAAATATTGACTATTGCCAAAACAAAATACCTTATTATTTATTAAATTTATTTTATATTACGTGGAGTGCAATAGAGGAAAAATTGGATTAATAAAAAGTAGTAAAAGCTTTTAAAAATAAACTGGCAGGTGCTATATTGGATTTTTTGTGGAAACAAAAAAAAAATTGTTAAGTGTATTTTGTTTACCAAATGTTTATATTGAATATATCCAGATGATGAAAATTTACATGTTTTCAGAAAAATCTGCCAATTTTTTTTTAGATTGAAAAATTATTAATATATTTTGAAATTCCATAATATAATATATTTATTTTTACACGATCTGTAAAAAAATGTAAAAGTCTTCTTAAATGTTTTCGGTAGAAACAATCAGTTTTTCATTGTTTTTTCTTTCATCACATGCAGCTCTTTGAGATTAAAATGCATTGTTATAAATACTTTCCCTTCCCGTTAAGGTGTTTGCTATATTGTTTTGTAGATGTGAAAATCATAAATAAGTCTTCAAAGTTTCACAGCTACGTTGATGCTCTTCTTCGATAATGATCTTCGACAGTGCGTTATGCGTATGTAGCAATTATCACTGAATTCATTTTCATGGTGGAAATTTGAGAAAGTCATCAAATTTCTTACTCTCAATTCTTTCACTGCTGGTCAAAATCATACACAAATAATAACTGTGTGCACAATGCGCCCTGCATGCTTCCTTCTTATTTTTGTTCTGTTTTACTAAATTTAAATATCGTTATTCCTTAATTTTTAACCTCAGCATTGATTCTTTTGGCTAGAAGAAATTACCTGATTTTTTAGCCTTGCAACAATGAGAGTATAGAATGTCTACATGAAAATATCTTACTGTAAATCTGCATTAGATTTGAACTGTCTGTTATAATTTATTGATGAAATAATTTAATCTTTCCTCTTTATATGCACTAAAATCGTGAAGATCATTACCGATGGAGAGTAAAACTCATGCTGAGATTGAGATTCTTTCGATGGTTTGTCTCTCACATTATTTCGGGGAATAGGCTCCACTGCCTGTGTAGAAAATATGACACATGCATAAATTCATTCGTCGCTTTCTCTGTTGTGTAAATTAATAAGCAAGTCGCGTAGTGATCGGTACGTTATGAGACCGCATGCCTTGTTTTACCTAAGACTGGCATTTTTTGACCTGTTTTGAGTCACTAGACGAAATAATAATGAAAAAAAAAACACAATTTTTGATCTTATTACAGAGAAATAATAATTATTGAAAAATACTTTTTTTTAGATATTAGTAGGGTAAAGTCACTCCCTTACCGTGTAAAATTAATAATATACACTGAATCCAAAGACAAACGATAAAAAAGCAAAAAATAATGATATCGAGTTGTATTTTTTGAGTCTAAGACTGTTTTTCCCCTAAACGGTAATTAATATCTTGAAAGAGCAAGAAATCAATTTTTGTGCGTCTCCCAAAATTTAGCGAGTGCCGTCAAGCGTAATGTTTTTGTAAATTTGAGACGCCAACGTGTTAGCTGATTTATGTCCGTAAAGCGGGTTTTGCATCGAGGAATATTTTAGATAACCTCACTTTATTGATGACGCTTTAGTTGGTAACACTGAGTAGCACCGGATGTATCATTTTAAATGTCATTCATATACCATATAATGATTAAATATGGACAGAATTTACAGTTGGGTGACTTGTGCAACCGTATATATATATATATTTATTTGCACATATTGTGGCACATGGATACAAATAAATATTCCTTCTGCATCTCAATATGTAGTGTATACGTCTCATAGCTCCGCTATTTTCACCTGCAGTTGGTGTTTATCAACCTGAAGAGGCAGGTCTGATACCTTCAGAAAATGTTTTCTTTAAAGATGACGTAAGGCGGAATAGTCCATTTACTTATCTCCTCATTCCGGATAGTCACACCACCGTTGGCCTTGATGGTAAATCTGGTGCTTCTGTATAGTGTCAAAGGGACTCTCCGCAATGTGCTTTTCAGGACATCTCACGACAGAGTTGATTTTTATTTGGTTAATGGATCATTGTTCAATTTTACAGAATCTTAACCCGACCCGAAATTCAACAATCTGTGTTTGCTACTCTTTTTTAGTAGACCACTTGAAATCCAGTATATGATACAATGTACATATGTATTATATTATTACCACGCTATGGGTGATGTCCTGCATAAAAATCATATAGTGGAGAGACCTTCTTACCATTTAGTTTTTTTACAGTGGCTTAATTGTTGTCGAATAGTTCCACAGTTAGGGTCGGTCTTCATCCGGCCGGATCTGTCTTCCTGTTTCGGTTTGTCCTTCTTATAACAGAGTCATCCATCCGCATATTGTCTTCCTAACATAGCGACCCTCGTAAAACGGATCGATGTAATAATTGTCCTCTCTAAACGGAATGTGTATATCCTCTTTTTCCGTAGATAAACCTTGTAAGTCCTGAACGGACTATATTTAGATGTCGTCAAACAGATGTTTTATTTTTACACTCATTAAAAAATATACGACCGAAAATATATAACTTACGACGCCTGTGTGTAGATAGTGATTGATTGTATATCGGTGTCATTGATGTATTTTGATTTTACATGTACCTCTGTCTCACTTTTCAAAGTATATTTTTTGTATATTTATATTGTATTTATATATAAAAAAAATGGTTACGAATACGAGAGATCAAAATGTCTTTTTCAAAGAGGCTAAGACACTTTTTTTGGATAGCAGAAAAGTTGTCGGACAGAATTTGAAATATTCAATAAAATTGCTCATAATAATTTTACGTGTCGATTTTGACGCTTTCTTTTTGTATGTGTAGTTATCGATGATTACTCTAGCTGTTTTTATATGTTCAACATTTTTCACTTAAAAAAATTAACAATTCAATAACGCTACCCAAATAATCACAGATGACGTGCTGTATTTTAAACAAAACATTGAATAAAAAAGTTTATTCTGTATTTATTATAATTGCTAATGTATTTTGGTATATTAAAATCTTAAGAGCAATAAAGTATGACGTTTATATTCATATTGAACTAATATTGTGTAAAGTGTTTGAAATAAAATCTTGCTTTATATTCAGATTGCTTAAAAAATATGGAAGTATGTCATCTGTGCTTATTAGGGAAAAATATACTTCGATACAATATACATACTAACACACCCCGTCGATCGCACCTCCTTATACAGATGCAGTCTTATATTTTTCTAGACTCGTGCCTTTCCGTGGAATATAATGAACGATGCGCAGTCATGTCGAGATCAGGAAATCATGCCCAGGTACACTTGGAAAGTTTTCGATGACTTGACACTGTCAGTCATGCTATGAATTACTTGGCAGTGTTTGAAGCTTCGAAAAATAAACCGTGTGTCTTAGCTCTAAATTGTAAAATATAATATACACAGGTGTGTCGAGGAGGGACCATGCCGGACGTCTGTCCGAAAAGCAGAACGTTTGGGCGTTTTCACTTCTACCGCCCGACGGGAGGCTATTTCTCCGTCGGAATCAATATATTCTGCTAAAACACTATTGTGATCGATGAAGTCTGTCGATTCAAATATAATTTATAAATATCACTATCGAAAAGCATGAGATTAGTGGAATTTGACATGAATTTAATATATACTTGCAAGTTTATAGTTAGTCATTTCAATGGCGATAGTTAAGTGTTAAATTCCGCTTTAATGAAACATGCACTGCTGGAATAAGCCAGTAAAATGACAAATGATAAACCTATCAAAATGTAACATAATTCATGGCTAAACGATTACCGATAACTGCAAAACAGCAAAAACAAAAAATAACTCGTTTTTATTGTTGACTGACACTTTGATGTAGCACAAAAATGAACTATTGCTTGTCAGAAAAGGTTCAGCTTTCTCAATCTTGATTCACTGTGTGACGATGAATTATTTTAATATAATGTTAGCAGGTTTACATATTTCTAAGCCTGTATGTGTCTATACTTTTTAAGTTGGCAGCTTGGGTATCATAGAGAATTTTGTATCGGATGCTTCTCGATAGTGTTATTGTTTATTAATTTATTTTCTCGTTGACATTTTCTGAGCAGAGTTAAATATTTATGATAACATGATTAATCTAAAACAGACTATATGAATAAGATGTAGCGTAGTATTTGTACAGGGGTGTAGTGGGCGAGAGGAGTTCGCGGTACTGTAATACATAGTTGATATATACATACAGTAGATGTTACGTGTTGGCTTAATTACCATAAGTTGAAAGTTGAAAGTAGTTAGCGAAAAGGGGCGGTCTCTTCAAAAGAGACCGCAATTCCATCAGAAATTATTATGTACGACTCGAGATCGAGACGTAACACCGTTAAATTGGCAGTGTGTATTACGAAGAGATAGGTTTATTTAGTGTTTTAAGTATTTTAACGACACAAGGTGATAAAGGGCCGGGCCCCACTTGGGAGAAACGCCCCACGGGATCTAGCATGGAACGGGCCCGGAACAGCTGGATTAGAGTAATCTTAAGACTAGGCTAGTATTAAAACATAAGTAGGACGTAAGAGTAACATATTTAAGTGAGTTCAAACAGTTGGATGGCAGGCCCGGGAAGTAGCGATACCTGGGCTGAGCAAATTTACTCTAGAATAAGGGAAGAGTTAGTTTAAGTGATGTCAAAAGTAGGCGACCTTAGTAAGGCCGTTAGGATAGCGAAACTGTTCTGTAGTTTAAGATTTAGTTAGGCTAGCGGGAGAGATGGCTCCCGAAGACGGTAAGATCCGCCAGGCCGTAGACTTTTAAAGCGGCCCGCGGTTCGGCTCTGTTCGTTTCCTTTCTTTTTGTATGTACTGTTTTCAAAATATTTTTTTTTCGTGTCAAAAAAGGAGTAAAATAGGAAAAAAAATTGTATTTGTCCAACTGTGTATTTTTAGTGTGGTGTTTCTACCAGGCAGACTAGTCTAGCGCCTTAGGTTAGGTTAGGTAGAGTAGTTAGGTGACTAGCTCTATAGGCCCGTCTGGGGCGGGGCCGACTTAAGAATTAAAAATTTAAAAAAAATGAACAAATTTTGACGTAGCGGAGGTTGAATGTTTCGGTGGGTTCGCCTAGCGAGTCCCGCGGGCGGTTTGGCATAACTATGGTAATAGGTTATGAAGGGGGGCCTCGGGAGTTACCCGTGTTTTTCACTGAAAATGCTGATAAGAAAAAATATAATGTATCTATTTTGTTATACAGTATTTGCAAGTTTCTATATGTGCTCTGAGCATTTTTTGTGTGATCGCGTTATTGATAGTTATGCTGAATTAAAAATTGATTAAAAAAAAGAACTGGTAGACAGAAGTAAATTTTATTGTGTCATGTTCCTTTGCATTGAACATTTGTAAAAAATATTTGTGCAAATTGATTGATGAATAAAAAACAGAACAAATCACGTGTTTTCTTTATGTCACCCATTTCCTACTTTTAAATAATAATATAATATAATTTATAAAAACATCTGTCTAGTTTATTTAGCAAGACTTGTGAAAGAGTAGGGGTTTGATACAATATATCACTTTAAGATCCCGTGGCATGGAAATGTAAGAGGTGAAGTATGTCACTTAATCGGATGAATTAATTCAAAAGGAACATTTAGGATGTGGTTATATAGAAGAATTATTGGAAAGTGCCAAAAAATCTTTTTAGTATCACTTAGAAAACTACACTATCTCAGAAATCTATGAGGGCATATCTCAATGGTGATCGACCTCGTACAGTGGATAGCATAAGGAACACTAAAAATTAAGGATGATTTTGATTAATAATAAAAAGTATTTTGAAATAAACGTGCATATATTTATTTCCATTATAAGTCTTATAATTTATTTACACTATTGAAAAGACACGATACGTTTGCCAATATATCCTACTAAAGAATGTTACAGTATAGTTGGATTTATAATAAACTTATGATCTCAGACTTTGTGTAGAGATTTCAGCATATTCGGGATATGATAAGTAATTTGTAGGTTATGAAGAAGTAGGCGTCTTTGCTTTGTATATTCTGAGGGTGTTGTCAGCTCCGCCAGAAATGAGTAAGCGACCGGACCAATCGCAGCATAATACTTTGTCGGTGTGGCCAGAGAGCTCGTATAATGCAGCACCGGGGCTAAAAGTGAAACAAAACTATAGTACTGAGACAAGAAAAAACATGTGGTAAATGGATATAGTCAAGACTTGAGTGGATTGTAGTATCAATGTTAATTAAGTATTGATATATTAGTTACCTCCTGACATCCCACATTTTCAAAAGCATATCGTGACCGGCAGACAGGAAGAGATTTTCTTGATTTGGTGACCATCGGACAGCCGAAACCCAACCGGAATGACCTCGTGCACTTACGCTTGGAGCATCAACTGAAAAAATATTATCAAGTATTAAATCAAACCAAAAATCAATGAAAATTTTAATGCCGTCACTGGACTTCGACACAAAAATTATTATTTTAACTCTGTAGCTGAAATTGTTCTGTAATTCTCTTCTCACGAAGAAATGTTGATACTATAATGAATGAATTTGATGAATGTATTCAAGTTTTCGTAATTCATCATAATTAAACAGACTCTACACAAGCACATCTGCTCATCACTTCTAAACTCCAACAATCTCATCATCTTCCATCTATAGAATGAGAAACAGCAAAATTACCATTTGATCTGGGGTCAAATATCCTAACAACTCTGTCTGCAGATGCTGTGACAAGCATTCCAGTAGTGGGGCACCAGTCCAAGCTGAAGAAAGGTTTAGCAGCAGCTATAGTTCGAGTGGGGGCACCAAGATCGGTATCCCACATTTTGATAGTGTGGTCCCAGGAGGCACTGGCAAGACGCGTGTTGTCACCAACCCAAGATATTCCGCTCACTGCCTCTCTGTGTCCTGATAATGTTGTCAGTGCAGACTGCAAGATGCAATGTCATATTTAGAAAAAAAAATAAGTATGTTGATATTCTAAAAAAAGATGACAATAGAAATAAATCGTTATGTTTATCCAAGAGAGTGAACAGCCCATATAGACTTAACCAGCGTAGAGATATCTTGATAAAATTCATACAAGGAATTTCAATTAGACATTAGCTTAACTCATGAAATGAGAGAAAAAAAATTACAGTGAAAATAACCTAGCCTAACTAACTAAAAGTCATAGTAGGTAGCCATGTCACAATTATGTTGGGAATAAAGCGTGCACAATTTATGCCTTTTTTGTTTTTACTAGTACCAGTATTAAATAAATATATAATTAATATTTTCGACTGATGGTGCTTGACTGATAAATATATAATAAATAAATACAGTAAATACTTACTCTAATTTTTCCTTGTTCTAATCTGGCTTTTTTACTGGAACTTTCATCTTCATCTTGTAATTCTATATAAAAAACAGAAAATATTTACTGATATCCTTCCAGCATATAGATTTAATAAAATGTTGGACATAAATTGATGTTAAGGAAACATTCTTTCAATCCCTAAATGAAGGTTGTTCAGAAGAAAAGGAGAGAACATGTAAATATAAATGCCCTTTGGTTATAGATAATCACTGAAAAATGGACATGATACAAGTCCAAGTCATGCGAATCACAACGTTACCAACTACAATAGATCACCATTTTTGCGCCAAGATAGTGTCTTTCTGCAGTTTATATATTACTCATTCACTCAAACCTTCTATATTGAGCTTCTATATTCTGCATAGACATTACAAAGATAACGATTATTTATGTGATTATGAGATTCAAGCCTAAAACAGCACATTCTGAGCGATTTATTAGTGCACATTTTACTCTAGTCAATAGGCGACCAGATCATGATAAAAGATATACTAGCTTGTGGTTTACATATGTACCATAAATTAACATCAATCAGCATGGATGAAGGCCAGAATTTTTTTTGTAAGAATATAAGATAAATGACTCAACTTTATCTAAAAGACAATATATTTGACATACTTGCACTCCATGTTCTTATGGTGTTATCCCAACTGCCAGTTGCAAAATGGCTCGCATCAGAGGTCACCGCCACACATTCAATGCTCTTATCATGACCTTGGCATGCCACCACGCACTCCACTGAGTTTGTAGCTATGTCCCACTCCCAAAGCATTGCTGATTGATCATGAGAACCACTGAAGAAAAGTCAAAATGTATGTATAGATTAAAGATTAATGGTGTTCCATGATAGTCAATTTTACACAAAAAAATTGGTGAAGACATAAAAACAGTTTAAATATTAAGCATATACATGAACTACTCACACTATTTGAAATTCTTAAACATCCAGCAACTTAAATTATAATCAATATTTTCGACTGATGGTGCTTGATGGAAATTGATTTTAAATTCACATACTAGTGTGTTATATGTTCGCTTACCGCCCACATATAATGTAGCCTGAAGATGCCGA
>JAGVSQ010001862.1:0-26997 GCA_022683975.1 Rhyacophila evoluta | reverse complement strand
ATTTAGAATTTAAAATCAATTTCCATCAAGCACCATCAGTCGAAAATATTAAAAACAGCTTAAGTGTATGAACATGTATAAATGTTCTTACCTAACAAGTGACGAATGGATCGAATGTTTAAAAGTAAATAAGAAAAATGCCTATCAATTTAAGGCTGGCAATTATCTGGTTACATTACGAAAAAATATAACGCCATCTTTTCAATATTTTAGTCTCAACTATTGAAGCCCTTTGGGAAATTATTGAAATATGCTTAAATCTTAAATGGATCAGAAGCCTTCGTGATAGAATATATTATTTTAAATGATATATTATTTTATGTATTATTATAAAATAATAAATATATTAATACAAATAAACAACGCATATAGATATAAGCTATATGTAGCTAAGTCTTATAAATATTAATTCATAATGTGTCGTGTTTCAGCGCCATTTTGCATGATCAGAAATGCCAACTGCTGAAATCATGATGACTTTAATAATACATAGGTGATCTGATCGTATTAAATGTTGGAAAAACCAAAGAGCCAGTAAGTTTATCTACTATCTTATCTTCGACAATCTCTAGATATTACAGTTAGCTGATGGTAGACGAAAAAATAAGTAACCAGTGCCTATCCGTGTTAAAAAGGGAACGCCTCGACAAAACATAACCTAATCTTTATTACTGTCTCAAAAAAAAACTAACAATACAATATTACAAAAGCTTTTACATGTATATATGATACTCCAATCTTATTTATCACTTTCTGTAAGTTTCTCGTTGCCATATCTGCGGTATTTTACTGGAAATTGTTACAAACGTTTACGAAGTTTTCAGTATACTATTAAATCATATGTGAAGTTATTGAGCAAAACTTCATAATTCCATACACTTTTAAAATAGTCGTCGTAGAAAAGTTGAAATACATTTGAAAATATAAACATGAGCAGATGTGAGAGTGTGGGCGAGAACTTACGTGCCTGAGGGCAGGCGTTCTAACACACAGTTTGACACGTCAAAAGAAAAATCGCCATTCTCGCAAAAAAGACCAATGCACTATCTGGGTCACGCAGTTTTCAAAAATATCTTACATTAATTTTTCCACTGAAATATTTTCATTTTTCGAAACTCTTTTTAGTTGGTTTCAATATTAATGGGTTTACTGACAGTATATAAATCAGCAGAAACAGATTAATAAATATAATTTGAATTATAGTTTTTTGATATATTTATGTAAATAGGCTTACATTTGAACAACAAAAAACTCATCAATAACATCCATCATATATTACATTATTATTTTCCCGGAAAAATGTCACTTATGAATATTACAGTATGAAAAACGATTAATCATCTTGACTTAAAGCCATTGAAAATGTTATAAAACAATTTTGAACTAGTATATCTCCCCGGTAGCGTAGTTGGTGGCGTGTGCGCCTAGTAATCCGGGGGATGCGGGTTCAAATCCCCATCTGTCAGATTTTAAAAAATCCGAAAAGGCAGGACTGCATGCCCATTGGGTTGAGTAATTGTCTGACAAACAATTCTCGTGAAAAATAATCTGTCAAGTCTTCTTCACATTGCTGAGATCCATATACTTCTCTTTCGAAGTGGATATCTTCACGCTGTGTAGATCCATATGCTCCACGTTGGGAGCGAACATGGTATATATAAAAAACATATACTAGGCGTAATTGATTTAATTATTTACCATTTTTCATTTTGATATTGTTGAATGATATCATATTCAAACCACCGTTTTGAACAGATGATACTTATTCCACAGATTCATTATTTTTAAACTTGAATAATATGTCTATAATAAATTAGACTAACTAATCAGAAATAATCATCCAAATGAATTTATAAAGAAATTAAGTAATTTATAGAAAATAATATTCATTTTAACAATATTATTGTACAAACGTATAAGAGGATTTTGATGAAGATATATTCCTGAAAAATTGCTGCATAAAAAGAATCGAATAAATTTACAAAAAATCTTAAAATATTCTACGTTGTACCATTCAGATACACAGATCAGCAACGCAATCGTCACTATGTTTATTTGTTGTTTTTTTTTTTTGTTTTTCATACGAATTGATAAATGACTCAAATTATTAGTATAAATTATCTTTGTTCGCCGGTAATCTCTCTTCTAGAGATCGCATTCGTTCATTAGAAGTTTAAGTATTTTATTAATATTATGTGTAATGTATTTTTTTATAATATATAACATATTGCTACTTATAGGTAAAATAAGTAATATTTTAGAAAATGAGGCAAAATATTGGATACCGATTTAATATCTATCGTGTACTAATTTAGCTGGTCATTTTGATGTAATTTATTTTCATTGGTGGCAACACCTCCTCAGTTCACACGACTCTCGTCTCGTTGTTATCCCACTTATTTTATAGATATGGTTCATTCCGTTATTATTTTTTAAATATTTTTACTTGGCAGACATACACACTGCACTGATCTCCTGATAAAAATAGCCACATAAACGTCAACACAAAACTAACTTTCTATATTTATAAGAACCGATTTATATATAGACACAGGAAAACAAGCATCATAATTATCTATACATACATGTATTATAACAGGTCATGATACAATTCCTCGAATTAAATTTATTCGAACTAAATCAAATGCATAAATGTTTTTCCGTTTATTTAAAAAATGGCAATTCTTAAAAAAATATGTATTTCAACTATCCAAAAAAATCTTTCTATCAGTTATTTTATTCAAAGAATTTGAATGTTGTTTTCTTATTATTATTTTATGTTCATGGGGACACAGACCCTCCAAAAGGAAAACTGATTTTTACATACTATTATCTAATGCACAACATACTCGTATATGTATTTTTTTAGAATATCCACTCCAAAAGCTTAGAGATTTTCATAGTGTAAAAATATCCATTAGGTGAACGGTTTATATGGCTCTTTAAATATTAGATCTTATCTTGAGAGATTTTTCACGAGGATTAGTTATTAGATTTCTCTACGCATTAGACATTTAGATATTTGTAAAATGTTGTTTTTTTTAAATCATTAGTAGCTATGGGATTCGAACCCACAGAGAGCGCTTGCGCTTCGGCCCCAGAAGGACATTATAAATATATACGTGTTGACAATAATGACCTGATTATTTTAATTATAGTTAATTATAGCACATTAGTTTTGTTATTATACATAGCACTAATTAGATGTCACTCCAAACATAAACAACGAACAATAAGACAAATAATCGAACCCATGTAATTAAATTGATTTGTTATTCATCTTTGTTTGTACCAGGCACGATTAAGATATTTATATTTCATATTTGAGAAAGAAAAAGAAAGAGAGAGAACGAACAACATAACATGTCGAATAATAGACAAAGCTTTATACGTTTTCAACTATATATAATACAATCATGAAAATTTAACAAAAAATGATTAAAAATGGATATATTTTACATAGTATGTGTCATTTAGTAAGATGTAATAAAATGCTAAATGATGGTCGTCGTTATGTGGACTTTAAATTCATGAAATGAAATATTAAGAAACATCTAAATATGATTCTTGTTCTTATAGGACCACGAAAAACATTCTAGAAGATTCATATCTTCTAAAGTTCCACAAATTATGTCGTTCGACGTGGTACTCACCTCTAATTTTACGATGAGCTTTATATATGTAACTTTTACGTCTATCCATTGTCTTAATAAGTTTTGCACAACTTCCACTATTCGAAACCATCGTTAAGCGACAATTTATAAAATTATTTCGATAAAGTTAAATGAAAATGTCATACGACAAACTTCACGCAAATAATATGTAATCTGTGGCATGTGATCATTTTTGTTTGGCAGTGAAAATAGTCGAATCAGTGCCACGTGGATACAATACCGTGCGACTTCTTTTAGAATTAGCCGAACAAATACGATTATCGTAGCTGTCATTGCGCATGACAATGGATAATCGCGGCAAGTTTGATTCTAAACCACTGTTACGAGGAAGCCTGTTTCTAATGAAACGTTGCATGTTATCATGAGCGTTTTGAAAATATCAAGACGCCTAGTCTAGAGCTTGTTACAGTGTGGTAAATTACAAACCTACCATCGATGCTGTAGATGTCAAACGAATCAAACCCAAGCTTGGAAAAAATGAGTTATACACATAAACGCATTTTAAAACCATCAAAGATGCCGTGGTCAATCAATTTAAGCCACAAAAAGCCTTATTTGCGAGTAATAATTTACTAATAGACCCAGCACATATATATGAAAGCACTCAATGACGATATGGCGTGTAAGTCTTTTGACATCCGAATAATTTGATGTTATAAAAATAGCAACATCGCATATTATCTATGTTCAAATTTTTATCGTTCTATTTTTTAAAAAAAGCTCAAACAAAAGAACGTCAGATTTTAACATATACAATCTTTGCCCGCCGATTTCTCAGCTTAATGATTTTGACATCTCCTATGCTCTTTGAGTGACAATGATCTATATTTCAAATTTGAAAAAACTTCCCAGTTTTTCATGAATTCAACTAAGCACGGATATCCTAGTGGTTAGATGACACGTAAAAATTACTGTTATAATTATATTATAAATAATCCGGCTTAACACGTTATTCGTGGACCAGTAGTAAAGCCAGAATTAAATCCGCTAGTATCTCCCTTCGGTGGTAAAACAGTTAAGTATGAAAATACGAGTATATTGATAAGAATATAAAACATATAACGTGTCACATTCCTTTTATTTTATAGCCATCAATTAAACGGTTTTAGAGTAATGAATGATCTACTGCAGTATCTAAGTTGGGATAAAACTATGGTATTTGTCATATATTTTTACCCAGAAGATGTGCCGAAAAAAATAAAAAGGACCAATTATCTCAAAAAATGTCTGAACTTCACACTATCGAAATCCATGGATATGTCATGAAACGATAATAACATAGTTTTACAATATGTTACAAATCGGTTTGATGATTAATACAATCTAATAACATCTTTATGTGACACATTTAATGGAATTAAAACCTAGATGTGTGAATGTCATTTTCCAATATGCATTATATTTAATAAAAACAACCTGCGCAAATAATATGTGCTATAATAAAGCAACATTACATATATTATATGAATAAAAATCTCCACCGGATAAAACATTTTCGAATAAAAATATAAACACGTAACATGATCAAGCTTTCTTTTAAAAATACTAGCCTGTAAAATTAAATTTATCTACGACATTTCTAATTGATTAGTCAAATGGCATAGATTGTTTTTATCGCCCGACATATTTAGTCAAAACTTAAATTTCATCAGCATCTGAGTTTCACCGTATGCATCATGCATATAAGAATCGTAAACAATTTTATATTTAATTTATTTAACATGTTATAATTACGGAGCTTTGGATTACTGTCAGCTGTCACTGAGTCCTACATGAAGTGCTGGAAAATGCTTAAAATGTCTAACTTCGGTTGGATGCTCGCGTTAAATTTCCAGTGCGAAACTATTTCGAGGAGATTTGAACATTTTTAAGCGGTCAGTCATCGCTGAGCAATGCCCTCGGAGCTCAGCATCCATCGTCAACTACAAACGTTGGTGATAAATTGCTGGTAGTGCATGTTTTCCAAGGATAAACAAAATCATTGCCTCAACGTTGATATGTGAACACGGTTACGGTGTTCGCAAACATTGCGCTGTTATTCAATTATAAGCATAATCTATTCGATATACTGTTTGAAACTGAAATAAATGTCAAAAGACATTCTTATTTCACGATTCTGTTTCACAAAAATTTAATCATTCCATTACAAATTTCTCGATTTAATTCTATTTCGAATTCTTAAAAACACGATATGTCAATCAGGAGTAATCTTTCGCGATCTTCCTTTGTCCTAAATTATACGTATTTCCTATTATTATAAATGTTTTAACGATCGATCTTCGTTCTGACCAGCGGACACGATGGAGAGTAATAATTTTTGATCTCTAAATGTGAATCATGTGAATCTGTATGAAGATTTTCATATTCTTGAATGGGGTAGCTTTTCATGTTAATTCGATAGTTGGAAAAAATTGGTAAATGTGGTTATGGATATATTTTGGCGCTGAAAATATTTGAGGTAATTTACGCCAAGCGAAGTGATTCAATTACATATAAATAAAATTATTTTTATAGGACGAAAATGTCCCGTGTACACAGAGTAAAACGTATTGATTGGTATACACCTGTGGGGCATGAACCAACGACCTCTGGTGTCGAGCGATTCACAAGCGTGGATCCTTAACAACTCTGTAGAACGCTTGGATGCTTGGATGAATGCGTGAACGCTTAACAACTCTGTCTGATGCAGAAAAAAACCTGTATTTTTAATGATTTCTTCCATCTTTCATACGAATCTCCACAATGTAAAAACTTATCTTGGCAGTTTACGTTTCATGAGATTTAGTTGTCAAAAAATCTTACTACAACTTTATAACACGCGAATGCGTGACAATTTTCATCTTGGGAAATCAATATTTACTCAATTGATATTAATTTCATTTATTAAATATAACAAGTGTACAATTGATCGTTTCTCGATATCGGAGTTACGGGGTACACCTGATTAAAACCTGGTGTAAGGACGGGGCAGGTGGAGTGTCGTATCTACCGTGTACTTGGAACGAACTGCTACAGCCACACGAATCATGGGGCCAGATCACAAAAATAAGTAAAGATTAAATAAAAAAATCGAATAAAAACAGACCGAGAAAACAACAAGTTTGAAGTTTTTATGTGGAAACTAAACATGCATTCGTCAATAAAATATTACTGGGTACTCTGTACTTAAAATATTATTAATTTCAAATAAGTTGATATTAAGTAAGGTTTAAATTGAAATAAGAAGATTAGATATAACATAAATTACGTCAGAAATCTTCCGAAAAACAAGAGGGCAACCGGTTGAACTTGCACTAGGGTGCTGAATTTGTAGCTACGCCACTAGGCGGGTGGATAATATGTAAATTCTGTAGCATAGTATTTTATAAGGTAATAAACGGCTAGAAGACTTTTAGAAGCAACGCTTTTATAGAATTATTTAACAGGAAAAATTAAATGAACGTGATGTTCAGTAAAACAACGTAACTTTGGAAGTTGTATAATAGTATAATAAAATACAGGAGGCCATGGCAATAAATCGATATCGGATAATTTCCATCAAGAGAGTAAAGCACGCTGCCAATGAAAATACATCGGAAAACAATTGCGACGCACATTGCAAAAGATTTATAACACATTTGGGAACAACAAGTGAATGCTCTCGAGTATTGAAAATAACAGTTCTATTTCGAAGAGCATTCGACCTAGCCCCAACTCGAGGTCACGTTATACGGCTACGTCACGTATATTTTTATGTAAATATACTTATTTATGCTTATGCAAAACAATAATCTAGTCCAAATATGTTGGATCAATCTTCTTTATTCTTTTTTTTAGTTATTTTAACTTCTTAGTAAACATATACAATACAAAAACTCCAAATCGACAAGCTCTTTGAGGTCGAAACGAAAAAAAGGACGGACTTTCTTAGGAGTTGTCCTCCACAACTCTTAAATACGTGATTATATTAACTATTATATTTCAAAGAGGTTTTAAAAAATCTGCCCAAGAAAATAGTTACGTTTATTAAAGCCCCCATCTGTATGATATTTTAAAATCTCTCTTACTTGATTTCCTTTCCATCGTGTCGTGACTTCACATCCGTATGTGTCTACCGTAAGATAACGAACATGAATCATTCAAAATGCTAGAAGTATCCCAAGACAACTTACCAACAACGTAAACATACACTAAAGAATAAATAGCCTTTTCACGAGAATACAATGATGGGAAGAAACACATGTTTTTAGATACTTAACGATTTGTTAAATGCGAAATTTGTCTTTTATACTATACCAACGATACCAAAATAGTCGACGTGTCAAAATACTACATCCTATTATTCAAAGTAAAAAAAATAGGATTCTATTTCACAGGATCGAATACCGTGACTATTAAAATGCAATGTTGCCAAGAAATGACACTATTAATAAATATAGCCACACAAAAATATTAAGCATAAATATGACTATGATGAGTAACGGCCATCCTATGTGAAAAAATGGAAGAAGAAAACTGTCTGGTTTATCACAGTGTTGTCTGTCTTTGGAACGGTTTCCATAATGCGCTCTCCCAAATATTAAATGATTCAGTTTGAAGTTATTTTCGAAAGCCAACGCTTTTATTCCGATGGCCAATTTGAGAATACCTGCGATGTGACGCGTCTACACGAGGGCGATGCCCACTTCAAGTTTGTTTTCACTGCATTTTTAAATTAAACTTACAAGCGCAAGCCAATCGATGCATTTAAAGTCACTCTTAAAGGCATTGTAATGCTTTTCTCGAAAAACTTTCCGGAGCTTTTCTACTTAAAAACCTCTTGGAATAAAATACTCATATACAATGGAATATGGTGTGCTGGATCAGAATACCCACTTATTTTCTTCTGCTTATTTTTCCATGCCTACCATAAGCATAACGAGCGCAAAACAACTTCATTTACACCCCCATAAAACCAAGACACATGGCCATCACAAGGTGCTTCCAGTGTTCTCTTATATCTGCCAATCGCTTCGCACTTTCCTCAATTATGCCAGCATCCTTGATTTATGCTGAATACATCCTGTGGATAGTATCCGATCCAGCAGATCATCGGAATTCCACCAGTTAGAAAAAGAAGACAGCAGGGGCCAGGCTCTCTTAAAGCAACCCCAGTACCAAGCCGGTTCCAACGCCACATGAATTTTAACGTCACATGATTTCTATACTGAATATACTGTATGTAACAATTAAGTACTGTATTTTATTATTTGAGCATCCAAAAATCCTCTTATGAGACTCATATACCCACAGTTTGCCAGCAGTCCAGGGACTGTCAGTCGAAAGCGGTGATTAGGATTGAGGCAGTATGCGAGGTGAGTATGGTATGTAACATAAGCCTATCAATCAGACTGGCAGTACACAACAATTGACGTGGACTGCATAATATGTAGTCTGCCTTGATCTTAAGCATCGTCTTGGACTGACAAGCAGGCAGACTGTAAGTGTATGGGCACTATTAAAATACCAATTTGTCATACAACACCTTATTAAAATACATGCATTCTAAGGCTTGTCAAGTACCAGTAAGTAAAGTTACATGGTAACTGATTGTAAATCTTATTTCATTCTCCATCACCAGACAAGACACCATGAAGACGTATCGTGCTACAGTCACATTCTTTTTTTTTTAACTGTAATGAAAGCTTCATTGGAGGCCCAAAACCCTAGTTAACATTTTTTTTTTTTTGATTAATCTTGTTGCGATCAAGTCTTGGTATCATAATGAGAATATCACTTACCAGAAAATTGTTTCCAGTTATAACAGTATACTTGTGCAATTGTGGAAGTCTCTTAAGAAATCAAACACAATGTGGGAAAACTCCTAGAAGAATTTCTCAGAATTTTGCAGGCTGCTAAAGTCACACGTATATAAAAAAAAATGATTGATATGAAGCATATAATTAACAACAATGTTCGGGTGGAATGTATATTATTAAATTTAAGGTTATTAAACTATTGAATGAAAACATTATGAATATAACAATATAATGCTATCTATTGACATATTTACTCATCCAATTTATTTACATATAAATAACATTTAAAATTTAACGACTTATTTTAATTTTATTTCATTTTAATGTTATAATATATAATGCATTAATGTGTGATTGCTTAACCTCGACCTATGCCAATTCAATTTAAGAAACAGAAAATTATCTTTTCTATTCAAAGCGGCGACATTTTTCGTAACTAAAAATATTACAAACCTCAAATCGTTGAATTGTTTATTATATTTTATTGTGGTGTTTATAAGATAGGTATGTTTAATATTAATTAACCGATAGCACTATCACGTTGTTTCGTAAATGATCCATCCAAAAGTGTTTAAATTTTATGTGGTTTTTATAATGAGAATTAAAAATATTTATGTTTTTCAGGTTTGTACTCACCCCATCAACAAAATGAAAATTCCCGCCATCATTTCCCTGATTATTTTTACCACCGCCAGTAATTTGTTTCTGGGAAGGTACGTAGTTAAAATGATAATATTTTATATAATCAATTAATAATGTATAAATTGTTATTTGATATTTTACTTGGTAGAATTACATCTAATACATAGGTAGATAATAATACCAGTCAACGGTTACGAACAAAATATAATGTATTAAATATCATCCAAATACACTCTTATTCCACGCCACTACATTACAAGGGTATAATTTATTCGGTTTGTATTTTTTAAAACTTTTATATATAAAATCTATTTTTTTGTATATATTGTTTGTGGTCAAGTATGGTTGCTAACACCCTGGGAAATTTCGGCGCCCGTCCTACAATAATTTTGAAATTATAAAAAAGAAGAAGGAAAAGTATCGGTAAAATTGATTTTACTTATATTTAATTTATATGCATATAAACCTCTCTTTTTTCTACCAGAAAACGTCAGAAACAACATTTTATTTATTACTTTCACTTTTTCTTTTTTTTGAAAGTCCTTGAGCATATGGCGCTCGGGTAACTGTCCGTGTTACTGGACCTTGAGCCGGCTCTGATATTTATGAATTGGATTTCCTTAATTGCTTCACTTATAATTGAATATTTGCGGTTAATCGAAGAACCTAATATTTTTTTCAAATTGTTGTATTGTTTTTTTTACTATCCCAAAATGTGATCTTTTATTATCTACCATATGCCGAAAGTCCTAAGTATTTTTTTTTTTTTTGTAGAATCAAAGGAGAAAGCAGTCTAGCTTGCATACCCTGCGAAGGACCGGATTGCGACATAGACAATTGCAGATACGGAATATTCACAAATGTCTTTTGTGATCGATTGGAATGCAAAAAGGTAAAATACTGACTATGTATTTTATTCCCAGTCATTTGTTCAAGACCAATCATTAATATTTCATATTTTTTCGTTTATGTATTCTTTTTATCGAGGTCAACATATACCAGGTGCGTACCGCATCATTTTTTAAATATATTTTATAATCCGGCCTCCATTAATCACTGAATGTATTATAATAACGACAATATAGGTGCAAAAAATATCGAATGCCATTGAATATGTTTTAATATATAATATATGAAAATTGATCATATTTAACACCTACGACAATGTAGGTTCTTTTATCGTGAGTATGTTTTCAGCTAAAGTTCAACTAAATTCAAGCATGTATATAAAGATATGGTTTATTAAGATAATTCGTATTCCAGGGACCGAACACAACATGCGGTGGAATATTCGATCACAAAGGAAAGTGTGGAAACGGACTGAGCTGCCATTGTCATGTCTGCGTCGGCTGTTCTCAAGTAACATATGAATGCTACGAGCGCAGCTGCATGCCAAAACATTTCGACGACAGCCCATACAGCCACCCCCAGCATTTCCCCTACGCCAAATTATAATTTTGTTAACAAACCATCGACAACACGTAATGCAATACACTCGTTTTCTTAACTGGCGACACTTATGATGGAAACGTTCCAAATATAAATATAATTATTATTTATGGCAGTTCACTATGAACATCTCGATCTCGTATACATATTATGAATATAGCTTTTAAAGAAAAAAAATACTCCTACAAGTCATATTAATATAATCATATTGATTTTTAAACTATTCAATTAAGTTATTTTAATTCTACAACATCGCGTGAATTTATTACATCATATATACATGGTTATTGTAATTTCAAGACATACATAATAAATTTAGGCAGTAATTTAAATATAATATAATATCGTTCATTCCAAATCTAACATGATTTACGTTTTTCACAAGTTTATACTTGTTTTGCTCATCTGATTAATTGTGATACTCTTATATTAATTATATTGCATTAAGTTATCTTTATTTAGTTAGTAAAACAAAAAAGCTAAATAGCTTTAAATATATACACCATGTTTAATTTTTAGCTAACTTAAGTTCTTCATTTGTCACATGTTAATCTTTAAATTTATTATTTCTCCATACTTTAAACTGACAGAGAAACCATTTGCATTTGTTTATTACATCCTTTTGACAAAGGACTTAATCCATCACATGCTTTTACAAAAATATCTGATAATTATATTCTTCTTATATTCTTGACCCTTGATTGATAATTAGATTCTAGTCAATAATTTATTAATTATATTATGTGTAACTTAAATAGCTTTTACTGACGAAATAATTTTTCTTGCGGCTTTTATACGCCTGTAAGATTCTTATTTGACTGGTACACATAGGAATCAAAC
The DNA here is from genome assembly GCA_022683975.1 of Rhyacophila evoluta. Taxonomy (NCBI): domain Eukaryota; kingdom Metazoa; phylum Arthropoda; class Insecta; order Trichoptera; family Rhyacophilidae; genus Rhyacophila; species Rhyacophila evoluta. The sequence continues at coordinate 14,615 of JAGVSQ010001862.1, read as the reverse complement.
CGAAGCCGCTATTTAAAATACGTTTGCAGATTTTCACAAAACTGTCAATAGATTTAGATTATGTCATTTTATAATTATGATTTTCGCAATAAAATCATTTTAATTATACAAAAACGTTCATAGCAACCTATAGATATATATTTTTGTTTATGTCTATTATTAACAACTGTTAAATTTATTTTATACCTTTAGTGAATTTTTAAATCTATTATTTTTATAAATCGTACAATTTCGTAAGTTATTTATTAAGATTAGCATCTTCACAGTGCAAAATGATGCTTTTAGCACGCCATTTAAAGTTATTAATAACATGCATCTGCATGTTACATAGTTACTATATAATTATATTATCATTGCTTTTTATTGTCACGCTTTTATCAATATTAATTAATATTAGTACTTGAATTATATATATCTAAGACCGCAATGTCAACCTTATGCAATCGCTTTTTTGTTTGCATTATAAATTAATATAGCACATTATATTTTGATTAAATATTCTAATTATACACAACAAAATTCAATGCGTGATAAGTACTTTTCTCAATACAATTAGAATTTTAAGATCACATTATGCTTTAATATAATAATTTCAACGATTACATTCCGCTAAATATTGCAAATTAAACATAATTAACCACAATACAAGCGAAATAAAAACCATCTCTGACTCATTTAACGATTATGTAAACCATGATTTTTTTAATAAGTGAATACTCGCATTTTATTAATTTACATTTTTTAATCGATTGATATCCTATTCCCTGCAATACAAATATTACACTTACAACAGTGGTTTCAGAACTCACTTTACTTTCACTGCTTTAATAAGAAAGTTTTAGAAAAATACAGTTCCTGCGTTCTTTGGTACATTAAAGAAATCTTTCAACTTGCTCGACCGTAGATTTTGTACAGTCAGTATAAGCAATACTATGCTTTATAAATTCATTCACAAAACCAAACACAAATCGCTTGAACTCATCATTCACGTTTAATTTTGGTACTAAGAATATGGATTTCAATTACAGACCATTTTTTCAAATATTTTTCCAAACAATACGTTGATATATGTAATATAATGTCCTTCCCTATAGTGGCTTTCTTTAGAATTTTGCTAAAACCACTTGAAAGAGTAACTAACAACCAAATCTTGCGAAACGAAAATAATGCTCAAAACTAGAACGTAAACTAAATAAAACATATTAAAATCAACTAACAAAAACACGGCTAAAATAAAATATACTAATTCCTATTGTGGTTAAAATTATTATTTATGTGATAAATATGTACGCTTACTTGAAACTCAACGATATTAATTTTATATTTATTACATATTATTCAAGAATTAGGTGACTGCTTAATATAAATTATTGATTATTTTGTTGCTTAAAGATAATTTATAAAAATATTATTTTTAAGCTAAAGTCTATTACACATATTTTGTAACTCTTTTGGCTGGAAGTGTTACATGATTGTATTGTAAAAGCTATGACTGTCAAGCTTCCTTTTATTTTATAAAATGTGATTATAGGCATAATAATTATTTATTTATTTTTTATTTCACAGTGTGATTATTAATAAATTAATATTTATATCAAACTTATTGTGAAGCTGTATCTGTCTATTTTGTTTCAAATACATTTCCGCAAATTTTACCTCGTTTTTTATTAACAGTAATCTATTTTGTTATTTATGTTATTTAATAACCTGTCACATAGGTACTCAAATTACTTAGTAATGCTTGAACTATTTCTCAATCAAAAATTTAAAAATGATTGAATGATAAATCATAATCGTTCACAAGCTAAAAAAAATACATTAACTTAGTTACACACAAACATATTACAAGAGTTTGAATTAAACAATAGCGTAGCTACAAAGAAGCAGTTAAAGCAGTTTGCTTCAGGCGTACGAATCAAAATATTACTTGTGGGTGCAAAGTGAGAGAGCTAAAAAACGAAAAATCACAAATTCTGTAAGGTAGCGTGAGAGCTAAAACAGAGAAACTATGGGGGGGGCGCAACGGTTTTAATTGCTCCATGGAGCTGAATTTGTAGGTGCGCCAATAAAATTAAATATCATACAGAAAAAAGTAGGTGTTGCAAAGGTAACGGTAAATATAACTAAATATAAGCATAGAATAAAAAGGAATAGAGAAAGGCAGTCCACCGAGAGATGTATGGTACCCATACACCTTCAGTACGGCTGCAATCCGGAGACTGTCAGTCTAAGATGATAATTAAGATTAAGGTAGACCACACATTATACAGTCCGCGTCATCAGTTGTGTACTATCAGTCTAGTCACGCAGACTGTAGGTCTATGAGCACCATAAATATCTCGGTGGACCCCATTTCTCACTTTGAACGGCGCTCTTTCAAGTGTCAGCAATGTCCCAGAAGCATCTTCACAGGACCTTAATTGGTGTTCACTAGAGTATGCGTGATTTTCATTTAAATTAATTAAGTCTTTTTTTATGTCTAAACTCGTTTAGAAGAGACCTTCTCACTTGCCGTAAGATTTCGCATTTTATTAAAGCTAGAAAATTATCTTTCGTAGAAACCAAATCATAATGACCGACCGATACCAATTAATATTCTAACCGACCTGATGAGCTCTTTCCTTTCGACCAACATATGGAGACACTCCCGCAGGATGTGATTGGCATCTTGTAATTCGCCACATATGCAAGCAGGATCAATAAACGAAGCAATTTTGTTAAATACAAAATTGCCCTTCGTATTGGCATGCCACTGGCAGGTTAGCTTTATTCTTTGGAATAAAAGAAACAGCCGGTGTTTTTTATTCCTCACGTAGTTACACATACTAACATTAGCTAGAGTGGTTGAATTCACAATTCGACTAGAACTTTCCAAACTATGGGCCGCGAATTTTCTTTGAACTTGAGTTATTGCTATATTAAGTCTATAAAAACAAGAAATGATAATTTCAGGAAGAAAGTTACATACTACTGCTATTTGCTAGAGCATACAATTAACGAAATTGTAATTTTGCGAAGAATTTTGAAATTTTATTTTTCGGGGGCCGCGAATTTTTAATTCGATATTATTTTCGTTTTCCATTCGCACTCAAATTGTGATCGTCTTAGTTCTAATGCTTTGCACGTGGTTTTGTTTTACAACATTAATGGAGTTACCGTATAGCTATAAACAACTTCTACGGCTTAAAATATTGTATTGACGAAGGAATCTTCTCCTATACAACTCCATCATAAAATCAATGGTCCATTACAAGACAAATAAAAATAAAAATAGCGATGATTGTTGAATGAAAATGAACACAAAAAAACTTAAATGATAACCTTAGAAAAGCTTGAATAGACGTACCGGCATCTGCATAATTTCTTTGATTTCCTTCTCAGAACAGAAAACTATCCACTTTGCTTAGTCATTATTAATAATAACTCTACTTGGCATATGTAATGCTTTTACCGTCAATACTTATTTCAAAAGCGAAATCATTTGTCCAGTTCATCCAGCGATGTCAAAATAATGCCAAAATGAGTGCAATGCATTTTAGTGCAGCAGCATCAAAAAAAAAACATCTATTTACGCCCTGACCCATCCTTGACCTTTCATTTTCCGCTACCAGGATGTCAAGGAAACAAATTATTGAATTATTTCACAGATGGCAGTACCAGCACAAATCATATGTTGTGCATTGGTGTGGTAAAAATGCAATGCACACAGTGATGCCAGACATAGAAAAAAAACCTTGCTTTAGGAAATTCTTTTGAGACAAATGAGGGGATCGCAGATTTTATGTGTAAATAATGAACATACATAATACATAATATACAAAGATTCTAAAAGTTTCTTTGGAAATAATCTATATCTGTCATAAATATATAACGTCGTCATAATGTTTAACAGCAAAAACTTACTTCGTTCTTCCATATCATTTTTTTTTGTTTTTTGTACCTACAATGATTGATAGATTACTTTTACTTTCTTCTAATTTTAATATCCAATGTTCTTGAAGGATAAAAACACAAAACTGCGTGATCTAAAGTTGCGAAACACATGACGTTTTCATATGAAAATCACTTTATTTCTTAACTCCGGGGTTTCCGGCTCTGTGGCTACAATATTTTTATTTTGTGTTTTGCAAAACAATACGGATTTTTTCCAGGAGAAATAGGGAAAGAATAAAAATTTTAGACGGCAGCATTGAGTGTATGCAAGCTAGAACTGTCAAAGTGTCAAATCAAATTGAATTCACGACGCGCACATAAGGGCGATGCGTTTTACGTGTTCGTGAATTTTTTTAAAAACCATGATGCACGTAGGAATACAGGAGTATACAGTCAATGACTTGAACGCGAAGTTTGCGGAGTACATGGAAAATCAAGAAAATGCGGAGCGTGCCGCTAACTATATTTACGAGTCCCTTGTGGAGGATCTGACAATGGGAATTCTGTTTGAGTTCCACCACGGCGTAAAGACTGGATTGACAGAGTTGGTGGAAGGTGAACCTGAAAGGGAAGAGCCTTTACTGATCGTAAATACCCCGGAATGTGACGTTTTTGGTCTGTCAGTGGTGAAGAAGACTCAAGATTGCAACTGTTCATGTCCTAATTGTGATAGACCTGTTTCGGCGACACGGTTTGCGCCGCATCTAGAAAAATGCATGGGTAAGTAAAAACCCGTCAGGTTCATAGTTAAACCTTTAATAATATTTTTTTGTAAGACATGCAAAACAAAAAAGAATTTTAAAATGTATACGGGATTTTCGTAAAAAAATGTGAGCTATTTATTACCCATACTTTAGAGAGCGTAAGTATTATGTTGTATTATTAATAGTACTGAAAAAACTAATGAGCAGCGAAGATTTTTATCCAGCAGCAGTATAGTACCCTGACTGATCATAATGATCAAGGTATAGCTAAATTCCTTGTAAATATTTAATAGTTCACCCCAGAAAATAAAATGGGACACCACACGAAAATATTATTGAGCTAGAATAGTACCTAATATTATATTATTTCATCAAAATAAAAATATGCTCATTAAAATAAACACATATTCAATGATAGCAAAAACTCAAGTACTCTATAAAAGATCTTGTTAGATTTGAAAGTAAGGAATATTTTTTAGGATAAAGATGAAGTTATCCCTCATCTTGTCTTGAAAATAGCATATTATTATAGTTTGATGGCTATCTTTGATTTTCAATATTGTGCTGGTGAACAAGTATTGAAACCAAATGACCATTTCTTTTCTACACTTTATCTGTATTGAATTAATAGAAGTTTCTTATCCACATAACATATAATAAGTGCATATAACTACTCCTTACAAAAAGTAGTTCTATCAAATATTTATGTCTGTCCAATTTTCTGTAAAATAAATATAAACTATTAAACGATATTATCTGTCTCTGTTTGTTTTCATTGAATTCGATTCAAGCAAACTCTGCATCTCACCATTGTTATTTTCAAATACCTTTGTAAATCTTGCAAGTGGGTACCTTCCAACAAGCACTCTTCACCACCGTTTGCTTATTACTGCATGTGTAGATAGATTATTCTTAACAAGTCACTACAATATGTTGTCCTTCATGTTCGATACTGTTGCAGGTATGGGCAGAAATAGTTCTCGCATAGCTTCACGGCGCATTGCAAGTAATAGTAAAGAACCAGCACTCTATGCTGGGTTGCTAAGCGATGATGATGACGACGCTGATTGGGTTGGAGATAGAAGGAAGAAGAAACTTAGAAACAACGGGGTCAGAAAACAGACCAAACTTAATAAGTGAGCTTAATCTAAGTCTTTTTCTGCACACTCCAAACTCCACTCCAATTTCTTCTATACTTCCACATGAATTTTTATTTACAATCCAGAATACATCTTTCAGAATCTTCCAAGTAATATATATACTCAAACTATGTGCAAATAAATACATAAATCATTGAAGTTACCCAATAGATGCTATAATTTTATCATTTTGATATAATTCGTTCTTTCGAGTACAACAATACTTCTCAATTATTTTCAGTGGTAGTGCAAAGGCATCCGCATCAAACGGTGCCAATTCGGAGAATTCAAACTGTTCCCAAGAGTCTGGTGGAGCCACATATGAGACTATGTCATGGATTGCGAAAAAGAATCTTCTGCTTCAAATCTGCGGAGTAGTGTCTGAGCACACTAAGAAACTTTGTACCAGGTTAATATTATTAGCACCATTTTAATATTTTTTTATTGATATCACTTTAACTGATCTCCAAAACAAGAGACTTTTTAATTAAATTAGCATTGGATACCTATTAGTGATACTACATTTATCTGATCTAAACTAATTAAACATTTTAGACACATATTTTTTTATAGATGCATTATTTTATTTGTTTTAACCACCTGAGTTTTGGTATACAACTATTTCTTTGGCTGCCCTGTGATTCCAAAGACTCAATTTTGTTGCAATTTCTTTTTCTAGGGAGAGTATCAGAATAGAAACATGACAGTACACGATAATAGTAAACATAACTTAAAACAAAACTCTGATATTGTGAATATTTTTTTATTTACCAAAAGATATAAATATCACACCGAAAAATTATTTGGTAATATGAAATGTTTTTTTATTCTACGCTAAAGAAACATATTTATTCTGTTTGATAACATATTATAACACCATAAAATTGATTATTAATACAAAAATAAACCCCAGGTCAACAAGGTGTCCTCAGCATACAGAAGAACAAAGAAAGGCTCTTCGTAGCAGTGTACTGGAGCCCGTTATAGCAGCAGATCATAATACGGTTGAAGCAGTTCCTCCCTTAACTCCTCACGATGTTGGCTCACCTCCAGACTCGAGTCCTTCATCCAGTTGTTCATCATCATCGAGAAAAAGAGACAAACACCGATCGAAGAGCTCTAAAACACGAAGGGATAAAAATAATCACTCCCCTAACCGTGATTGATCATATAGGAAAAATTAATCCAATCAACCTAAACGGAATGATACAGGACCCCAATTTGTGTCAGGTGTATTCAAACTTGATTAATCTGACTGTGTATTTGTCAGCCTGGTATGCCCAAATGGTGCAAGATAATGTTAGGTAGCATTATTATACTTATGTATTGGTATACTTTAGATAATTTGTGTTTAATGGCCTAGATGTTATATTACTATACATATTATACATCTGTCGAACATTTAAAATAATCTTTTATGGCTTGAACGACAGTTACGTTGGATGTATGGGGTGTGTAGAGTTTTTTTACTGCTATTAAACGTTATAAAGTAATTATAATCAACTCATACCATCAATCAGTATACTAAGTAAGACAAGCTTGTGAAGGAATATAACTTATTTTTATTCTTGTGATGAATTTAGACTGTTAGGAGACTAGACTAGACAAAACTAATTTGCTGTCTGAAGTTTACTAAATATACTAGCTGCGGTGTGAGTGTTCTGTGAACTATGACAGCTATGTTGGCTTACATTGTTAAATATGTAGAATGCACTCTGTTATTGAAGTCATGCTATGAAATAACACAGGGCCGTGTGGTAGATTTTCTCAGTATGATACAAGTCTTTAAAATGTCACCGCTAAAAATTCTGATTTCTTGTTTTTTTTTTTTAGATCTTGCCCCTAAAAAAATTTCATTTCCTCCCGAAATAGCTGTTCTCTCGTTTTTTTTAGGTCTCGCGCCTAGGTTATTTAAAGATATCGCGCCTCCTCGGATAATTTCACCGCCTCACAATATAATATTTGAGCCACCGCATAGTTTGTGCTATTGGAACATTTGTATTGATTTCATTACTTTTACAACACGGCCCTGTAATAATACCTTTTCTGTAATTTAAATTATTGAAATGGATATATTCTTTCAAATTAGTTACATGTTAACTGTTTGTGTTTAGGATAATAGTATTTGATCACTTTCACAATAAGACCTTTTGAAATTAAAATATTGAATTTATTTATTACAACCATAAATATAGTCCTAATTAAACTCATAACCATACAAAATAACACATACAGTGCCACATAAACTGGGTGTTATATAATTTAAAGAATTAGAAAGAGAAAAAAATATTGTTTTGGATATTTTTTCAGTAAACAAAATGGAATTTAAATTAAATTTGGTTTATAATAAATGTCTAATGAATTATAATTTCATAGATTCGTGATTTAATAAATTAATGATTATATAAATCTGATCCTATATACCTATAAAGAAAGGTTGGTGTAATGGTTGTTTATAAATAATAATTTATTGTAATTAGTGCTATCTGTTCACTGTGTCAAAAACCATTTTCAATTCTGTGGTACATAGTAATTTTGTTTTAGGGGTTTAACTGTGAAAACTAATTGGAAGATTTTCTTATCAGTTGAAAGATTATAATATGTGTAACATAATACAGTGATTGCAATGATGTGTCATTTGTTATCTGTTACATACTGAAAAGCACTCAATCTCTATTATGAAATTTGATAATAATTGTAGATTCAATCTGATTCATTTTAATTATTACAATTCATATCAAATTTATCTTTGCTTAGATGAACTATTTCAAACATATGAAAAGAAATATATTCTTGACATTATTGTAATAGAAAGTATATTATAAAGCAGATGTAAGAAACTTTTTACCATCAAAAGCACCGTGCGGTTTAAAAATAATACAATCTTTGCTATAGACAGAATGATTTATTTTCTAACTCCACAATGGGAGAGTTTAAATAAATTTTCTGTCATAAATATAATTGAACTTTCAGTGTCTTTCTCCAGGTGTGCAGACATTGCCTCAATATGCTTATAGTTACAATATGTCCAAGTATTGTATTTCTAAATGAAACTGTTATCATTCACATTTTTTTCACTTCATGGGATCTCAACATTTAACCAGTAAGAATGCCGCACTATTGACCTCTGCTATGAAGCATTGAAATATAACACTTGCATCTTAATCCAAATATACAACTACAGAAAAAAAATATTTCAATAATATACTAGTTTACTCTCATATAGTTAGAGTAACATCAGATCAGCCTGTGGTATAATGATGCATATGAATACAAAAAGATTTAAATGTTGTAAACGCTATACGGATAAATAGTATCCTATAATAATATACCAACACTGGATCCCCTCAAGAGTTTGGAAAAAATAGAATGCATGTTTCAGACATGGCCTAGGATACTTGTAAATTTTCTATTATAGTATAAACTATGTTTCCAAAATTAACATAAAAGTATATATCTTTTATTTTTATCGTTTCACTTCTTTGTGTTATATAATGTCAGTTATTTTTCTACAAATATTTACGTGCGTGTAACCCTAGCTCCAAACTATACTATGAATGTGTGTGTAATATTATTATCAAATCAAATTGTTAATCAATACCAAATAGAATTGATGTTATACTTACTTACCTAAGTAATGTAAAGTTAACTATCCCAGTGTGACTGAAGCGTTAATTTAATAACGAATTGTAGTTTGTAAAATTTACTCAAAATTATTATGCTTATAACAGGATAAATTAATATGTTAAATGTATATAAAGAAATTAAAAATCAATATGAATAACTGCATTTTTTTCTGCAATGAAGATGTCACCCAAACAACACTGTATAACACATTTAGTGACTTTACAGGAACTAAGAAAAAACAGTGTACTTTACAGCATTGTTCTAACAAAGGGCATATTTTAATATGCCATAACTCTATCATGTGGTAGAATTTTAAACTACTGATTACACAAAAATGTGCATAATGTGACATAGCAATGTTGCATTGTCAACCCAAGACAGCCAAAATGTGCAATAAATCGTTGTTCAGGTGACATCTTCAATTAAAAAAAAACATTAACCCAAATACATCAAACAAACCAATAATGTTACTTAGGCCAAGAGAAAACAAACCTTAAACGGTGTAGAAGAATCCTAAAATATATCATCTTACAATTATTGAATAAGAGATACCCCAAAAAGATTTAAGCAAAACAAAAAGCTGGATAATTTAAGAACGATTTCAGAAGTGCACAGAATCAATATTTTAATTGGTGCTCTCAAAATCCGGCAACAATTTACCTACAGCACAGTCAAATGTTATATATATTCTATAAGCTGTACATACTATTTTCCACGATCTGAATACTAACATATTGTCATTAAGGGTTGGTAGTCAGTCGACCGCTCAAACAATTGAGCATTCACATTCTGTTTTTTTTAATTCTTGCCCTTACATTACAATGGCAACATCTCCATAAAACCTGATTAAGCAAGGCAGCATTTTGAAGATTATAACTCTTACCGTGAATCAAAAGGGCTACACATCGAAATAATAATTCTACATAATTGAACTCCATTTGACCATGATAGAATAATAAGAAAACAGGAATGAAAGTGTGTTAATGACTCATTTTAACCAAATTGGAGGCACATTGCAAGCTATGGTTGCAGTGGTGTGTTGTTCGTCTGGAGCCAGTTAAGATGTAGACTGTGTGGATGATTAATAACTATCCATCATAGAAGAGGTACGATTTGAAAGAATCAAAAACAATTTGACTAGAAGGTTGTGTCATTACATTTTTTACAATTGGGAAAAATAAAAAATTTACACATTCAATAATTGATATCATATAATTTATCATCATTTTGTATAAAAGTATACATATAAGCTATAATTTAATACTTATCCGTTAGTCATTCATGCGTATTTCACAGAAATAAAATAAACTTAATTTACCATATGAATAGAGTATAATAGTTTTGTACTAGAAGTGTAAAAACAAATAGTGATTGATTGTACTTTGTTTTATGTTGTTTAATTCTAATTATTATCAGGGTTCCGCAATCACGCTAGCACACAGGAATAGATATTATTAGCTGGCGAGTATAGCTGCAGATTAAAAAGATTTCAATGGCATTATAAAAATGTAGTTTTTGAAGCATTTACCTATCACAGACAAAAATGACACTATGCATTCTGACAAAATGTCTTACTTTTAAAGTATAAATATATTTAAAATTCTTTATCATAGTAGAAAAGAGAGCCTTTTTTCTTTAGCAAAAGCACTTGGACTAATTTGTATATTGAGCGGTTTCTATCATTCTTTTGTTCCTATAAGAAATTATGTTTCTTATTCAAGTCTTGAATGTATTTCCCATATCCAGATGTATCATATTTCACTGAAGATTTTCACTAAAATTATTTAAAATAGACTATCACAACAATATTACTGATATTTTTTTTGTATGGGTCTATTAAACGATAATATCTATACACATAATAAAAATATTTTTTTATGAAAATGGAGATCAAATAATATTGTCATGTCTTACCTAGCTCAAACAAAATTTACACTGGCAATCCCAAGCAGTGTTAAGGTTGAACCAAAAAGACCAAAAAAATCTATAATTCTAGAATTGCAGAGTTTATTATTTATTCATAGAAAGTTGCTGCAAGTCTAAGCTGTTAAATTGTTTGCTTTAGTCCTAGTGATTCCTAGTATGACCTAGTTATGTTAAGATGTGTTACTGACAAATAACCGAATCTAAATGGTGTCCATGACTGACGATTAGACTTGAGCAATTCAAAAATAATATGAAATGTGGAGAATCATTTGAAGGATTGAATTATTAGTTTTATTAAATTATATAATCTTATCTATTAAACGATAATATCTATACACATAATAAAAATATTTTTTTATGAAAATGGAGATCAAATAATATTGTCATGTCTTACCTAGCTCAAACAAAATTTACACTGGCAATCCCAAGCAGTGTTAAGGTTGAACCAAAAAGACCAAAAAAATCTATAATTCTAGAATTGCAGAGTTTATTATTTATTCATAGAAAGTTGCTGCAAGTCTAAGCTGTTAAATTGTTTGCTTTAGTCCTAGTGATTCCTAGTATGACCTAGTTATGTTAAGATGTGTTACTGACAAATAACCGAATCTAAATGGTGTCCATGACTGACGATTAGACTTGAGCAATTCAAAAATAATATGAAATGTGGAGAATCATTTGAAGGATTGAATTATTAGTTTTATTAAATTATATAATCTTCTTAGAAACCATATTCAAATTATTCAAATGCCATTTTTCGACTGATATTTATATTTATATTAGGCATATTTATATATCAAATCAACCCAATTTATACATTCGGAGTTACCCAAGTCGAACACAAACAATTAAAATATCTGTTTTTGGTTTGATTGAGAACAAATATGAAACTTTATCAAATGAACAATATTAGAATATCCACATCATGAGTGTTCAATAAAAAAAACCCATACCACTACCGCACACATTTTTGTCACTCTTGTGCTTTAAATATATTATAACATATAATACTCGCCTAACACAATATAAAGCACTTGATTATAGCTTTTAATAAAATATATAAATGCAAGTATCTCTTTAACAGTGATATTAATATCAAAGTATTTAGTGTATCCTTGTTAATACAACAATTGGTAAATTACTGACAGCTCTCTTTTAACAACAATTATATGATGCCTCACGGTATATACAATAAAAATATCAAAATAATTTGATATAACGCATATGCAAACACGATAATTACGATGGAATAGGGTCCTATTTGGTCGAAGATAGGAGATAAAGAAAAGGATTATGCAGCCTGAACACCTAGAAAGGTTAAGATGCAACATTTAATCATGCTTCGTTACATGCTACCTCAGGAGAGCCTCGACTTTGCCTAATTATTCTTTAAGCCAACTAGATTCCAGGATCCTAGAAGGCCACTACAACATTTAGAATGTATTCAGTGAAGTTACCTGGCTTAACTTATGAAGATATTAGCTAGCTATAGAGATTTTTAACACTGCATAGTGTCTGTATACTCTGTTTAGAGAGCAAAATTGAATTTCTGACGAAGACCATATGAAGTACGATTCATTTGCTTTCTTTACTATGTTGGTAATTACGCCAAGATATTAGCATTACATAACATTTGAATCATAAGTGGCTAAAAACGTTAGCAGCGACTTACACCATTTTAAAAATTGATAAAATGTAGTATCTATAATTGATGCTCAAACAGAACTTATGGGTGCCCCCTTTTCCACATCAGCATGAACAACCAAGATTGGTATTCCACCAGCAAAATTATCACTATGAGCTGTATTTTTGAGCGTATCACCATCAATATAATCTAATACCGGTTTAGAACTCTTGAATGCCACTGTCTTTTTCTCGATTAAAGGTGCAAATGAATTTTCATCAGAATTTATAGAATCGGGCGTTGTGGGACTATCAGCTGGACGGATTAATTTCTTCACAGCACCATTTGCTTCTAGTTCAGGCGTTGCTTCATTTTCTTCATCATTTGGCTGAAATTGAATTTTTTTTTATAATTAGCATTTACAACTAAATCATCATTCATGCAAGTTAAAACATATTTGATGCCGAGCTTTACAATAACTATACTTATTTACTTCAGAATATATAGACTGTAAACACATTGTTATAATAAATTGAGAATGCAAAATGGATAGGGTGGTTGATGTATAGCAAGTAGTATGTATTGTCTATCATCAGATGTTGAATGAATCGAGTCATTAATCAAATACTGCGTATGTGGTCAAATAAGATGAGTGTCATTGTAAGAATATAATTTGAACAATTTAACATGATTTTTTTTTTTTACACATCCATTAAATTAACCATTCAGGGTCATATTAAAAATACTTACTCCTATCAGTTCCACTTTCACAAGCATCACTTTGAAATCAACGCCACAACAGCATCTTATAAGTATCAATAATAAAGCACAGAGCCAACAACCAGTATACAGCCAGTTCGTTGCTAGACATCCCGTTACGTATGACTGTATCTTTTTAATTCCAGGAAAATGGTCCACTCTATAAAAAAAAATCCAATTACACAATAGCACATCCTTTTTTATGTATTTTGACTAGTAGATATTACAGTCATTGAATTTGAGTAAATGACTTACAACCAGCACCAGAATATTATGGAAAAAGCATAGTTGTTATAAAACAGTTTTAATATCAAACGTGACCACTTACTCCACAGTTTTCGTGGCATTGTCAAAAAGAATTGAAAATGCAGTCAGCCCATCGTGTGTTTTCTGGGATACAATAAAGCAAAATATCCCATAAACAAATGTAAAAATAAATGCCGGTATCAAAATTCTCCAAGGCCTTATCAAACTGAAAAAAAATCATTTCTTCAAAAACAAGTTTATTACGAGTGACAGCAACTCATCTAAATGTGAGAAAATAATTCTGCATAAACTCAAGCAGTACTGTAGGTTACATAATTATTTAGATCTATGGTCTTGAACAAATTTACATTCTGACAGAGTTCTCATTTGAAAAATGATGATAGATCGCAGATTTTGCTGGGTAAATCGATTCCATGAATCCAAAAATTGTGACTAGTACAAAATAAGGCATTTTATTATTTGAATATAAGTTGACATTATTCGTTAATTCCAAGTCTTCCAAATAAATATTAACATGTTCAGTGCGCACGACACAGCTCCCGTGTCCATTGAAACATTGGATCCACACGCCGAACACGGGATCTGTTTTACCATTATTCGATCGAAAATTTTACAGGATGGCTTCAAGTTGACAATATA
>JAGVSQ010001861.1:0-26998 GCA_022683975.1 Rhyacophila evoluta | reverse complement strand
TATCAATAAGACCACGCATAAGTCGAAAAAAATGCGTCGCCAAATACATATTCCTGATATGATATATGTACTGAAATGGTCCCCGTTTTAGACAAGTTGTTATGTTATTTGGATGGTCACACACGTGTGTGTCGTCCACATTAAAAGGGTCACGTAATTTTATCGTAATATAAAATACGAATGAATTTTAAAAAGATTAGATTAATGAAATACATCACATAACAGGGCTTTATATCAAATTTTCGTATGTATTGGATATATTATAATCTCCATAAGAAACGATATTGATTCTGAAGAGGTGTATTCACTCCGAAAGTGGGGTATATGGATCTCCTCAATATGAAGACGTCTTGACTGATTATTTTTCATGAGAATTGTTTATCAGACAATTGCCCAACTCGCTCAAGCCAACGTAAAATAGTTAAGGAATATAATATTTATTTAAATTAAATATAGCGTGAATTCTTTCTTTAGATCGGGAAAACAATCCATTTATGGCATGGCAACACCGTCAAAAGGCAAGGGGGAAGAAGCACGATTAATATTATATTATATACCGGTCGAAGAACGGAACGGTCGCAATGTTCGTGACTGAGGCACATCCACCATTTCCTCGACTGCTGCTTTGTGTTTTTACTCTTCTCGTAAATGCAACCGAGTTTCTTGTTTGACCGCTTTTGATCGCTATTAATTCGAACGCAGGTTACTGCACCTCGAGGGGCAACTCGAAACGATGTCAAAATATCTAATGAAACAAATTACACGGAGAAAAAATGGTAAGTTATCTAATTACAACAAAAAACAAAGGTAGGATAATTTGTATTTCTAACACCGACAAGTATGTCTTAAGCCAGCACCACGTGACGGGAAGTTTAAAGCAGTACGATTTTCAATATTTTCTTCAATCGTTCACGATAAAAATTAAGCTAAAAATAAGATGAGTAAAATTATGACAGTTTACTTTTTTAAGTACATATTCATTTCTGCTTTCAGACAATAAATAGATTCGTGCGATTATCTCAGTGGCGTTTAGTGCGTAAAACAGTTCCTATTCGTACGTATGTTCGATATATTTATCGACGTTTTTATTACCTCAAAATGAATCTATTATATTAGGTACAGGATATGCTGTTAGCACCAAAACGATGCGTTGATGAATAACTGACTAAAGACATAAAATGAAATCCTCATAAAACTAAAATGATAAGAACCTCCAAAGCGTGAAAATATTTTAGACTGTCAGAGACGGAAATCTAGATTCATTGGAATATTAATACACAATCGTTTGCAGATTTATTTCATATTTAAATTGGTTAAATCCGCTCCGAATACGGAGCATAGAGATTTTTACAATATGAAGACTTTACTTAAGAGATTTTTTTCATGAAAGTTATGTGTCAAGTGTCAGAAAATTGCCTAAACACCGCTTCGGCATTTTCAATGTATATATACACATATCTTCTCGGTAGCGTTGAGGTTAGCGTGCAAGCCAGCAACCCGGGGAATGCGGGTTTGATTCCCACATTAAAATCCAAAAATGGAGGACTATTGTCACGAATAATAATAATAATCTGCCAAGACGTCTTCACATTGCATATCTATGCATATATCGGTGTGGATATCTTCATCTTGTGTAGATAAATAGTATGCTCCACTTTGAAAGCGAACATAGTACATATAATCATATAATATATAAATAAAATATACATACAAGTGTTAATCTACACGGTTTTGTTCGGCTAGATCAGGGTTTCCTAAACTTTTTCTGCAATGGAACACTTCGCAAGCTCGGAAATTTTAACAGAGCATTAGGATTATTTTTAGGTTGGGTAATTCTTACTAGTAATACGATATTTAAATGTGTTCAAGTGTATAAAACCTTTCTAAATTATTGCGGAACAATCTATTCAGGTTCAGCGGAACATAGTTTGGGAAACCCTGGGCTAGATATTAATAAACGTAGAGTAGCAACTATTTCCAATGTATCTCCACAAATAATGAAATGATTCATCGTAAAATGTACAATATTCAATATTAATAATGATTGTCTATGGATAAATATTGTAATTTATTATACTGACGATACTTTACTTGTCAGTGAGTAATGACATAAAATATTATTTATTTTGCTGTCGATTACATCTACCATAAGAGTCAACAGATCAATTACGAATAATGTTTTACAAATACTTAAAGCATATAAATTATTGTTACATATTATTATTTTACTAAATAACAACCGCATATCATCCAATTGCTTCAATGAGTTCACTTATGAATGGACCGAAAATTTCACTGACGTCACGCACAGAGCAACACAAAATTTAATCAGTACAAAATGAAAAAGAAATTACACGCAGGTGAAAAAATACGGTTTGATACCTGACGACCGCAGACAGAAAACCGAACGGCGTGAGATACAGAGAACGCACAGTCATCTTCGAGAGGATCGTTCAGCATCCTTCTCACGGGATGATCCATTGTAGACAGAGGAATTTCAAACTTGCGGCCGGGGGCTGACTTCCGGTCCGTGACATGCGTATAGGTCATGCGTACATCCATCAAATATTGCGATTCGTTAATACTATGACCATATCACACGAACGACGACGAAAATATATAAATTTGTATTATTTTTATCGGACTGGTTGATGAAAGAGAAAGAAAGAACTCAAAACTGAGAAGCCTTGAGATAGTCGTATACACGGCCATAGACTTTTAAATATATTTTAGCGCCAAAATAATAAATTAATTTCACGTACGTGTATCTTTCAATAAGAAAAAAAAATATCTATTCATATATTGGAAAATAACTAGGTAATATTTTGAGAACTATCTAGACAAGATTTTGAGCAATTACCCGGTCAAGGTATTTTAATAATGACTTTATAAATAACACCTGTGTCAAGGTTTGTAGTTTTTTTTTTATGGAAAGATTTGAGAATTCGACGTTGTCTATTGGCTGTCACTAAAAGACCTGCATGCAACAAATGTTGGTGCGATGGTATAGATTCGCACTCTATTGAATGCATTTTTTAATCCGTATAATAGATAAACTATCAAATTCGGGCCGTCTGTGGTGAGCTCTAGATTATTTACTAAAATTATATGTCTTATCACACATCGTACATATAATATTTATAATAAAAAATAAACTTCGTGAAATAGTATCGCTTAACACCGAGCGGGGGAGTCATAGTGAAGCAGAAAAACACAACATCAGTCGAAAAACAAAATGCGTGAAATGATGGCGGTTTCCCACGCCGTATCAGGTAACGGCTGCGATGTTGCCAGTATTATAAAAAAATGGAATTGTTTGTTTTGCAGGAAATTTATGATAAATCATAGAATGCGACTGGAAGTATTTACAAAATAATGAATTTTTTTTCGTTAACTTGTGTCTAGGTAGAGCATGTGGATATTCCACAATAAAGCAGAGTAAGACTGCAAAATTTTCACGACAAAGCTCGTCATACAACCAGTTTAATCATAATATAGATTGCGAATACGAAAGGGCGAATATTACAAGATATGGAATCTATTAAGTCAACATTCTAGCAAGGTGGATGCATCATTATGTGTCACAAAATCATCTGGTAATAGATCAAAAAACTGTTGTATGTAGTTATGTAATATTCATACTGAAATATTATAGTATGGCCGGTTTCATTAATTGAAATCGGATGTTGGAAATATCTCAATCGATAAAACCGGGTTTGGTAATTAAAATAAAATCCACGCACTCAAAATATTATTTCAAGGGAATGTTTAAGAATACTGGTTGTCAACCAATACGTCCACTGTACATTCACACCAGGCTCACATAAGAATATATGTACTATAATCTGAACGTGATAACCGAATTGATTACCTAGGTATCAGTACAGGCAGTAAGTAGTATATGAATATATTATTGAAGGCGGCAATGCAACACTAGCCACGGTAAGGACCCAAGAAGGAGGTAGAGGTGGAACGAGAGGCAAGAGGAACAGGACATATCCGGTGCATGGCCGATCGTTGACATACCACGTATTCCAAAGACCCGTCTGGTGGACAAGCAATATAATCAAAACCGATTTTGCTTAGATGATAACCGGGTTACGGGAAATAATGATATGTATTAAATTATAATATCATATGTTAATTAATTCGGGGGAAACTGTTTTAGCTTATTGTGACAATACTATAATTATTATCACTCTTCGTCGTTTTATTTAGATAACTTGAAATAATATATAATTTTAGTCGTTAGTTTTTGTGATTGTCATGTTTAATGTTGAATCAATTAACCAATTTACTTTCTCAGAAATATACAGCAAAAATGATTTAAACAACTGTACAAAATTCACACTATTTAGAATTTTTTAAAAAATAATAAGACAAAAAAAAATCGCATGGTAACATAACTGTGATTGTCACAAAAATCGGATATTAGTAATAGTTCAAGTTCAATTTTTTTTACTATGTCCGCTCCGAAAGTGGAGTATATGGATCCCGTAATGTGAAGACATGTCACGACAGATTATTTCTCACGATAACTTCGTGTCACACAACTGCTCAACTCAAATCCAGCAAATGTGGAAATTGAACGGGCATTCCCTGTATATGCGAGTTGCGCACGTTAACTTCTACGCTATAGGGAGACATTCTACGTGAACAAGTTCTATTCCCGAACAAAATCGTTCCTAACTCCAAGTAAAAATAATCGTTATCCGTGTATGGTTTACTAATAATATACATAGCTAGCTTAATTAGGGTGAGATAAAGTCTAGATTTTACTAAATTATATTCAAAAGCCTATTTTGGAAAAGAAACTACACTGTAACTACTACGAAAAAATAATACATTGAGAATAAATTAGATAGAGCTTAATAATAATGATAATGAAATATATATAAAAAGTGAAACCCGTGTGACAAACATCCGATCAAGATCTTGAAGTATAAACTTTTAAACATTACATTATAGAACGTTCGCAGCATTTATATAGAACTAGTTGAACTAGTTAAAGTTGTCAGATTCGCCAAGGTTTATCTAAATGACGCGACAGTACTAATACAGTGTTCAAGAGTGGCTGAGATTACTATCGTAAGAGAAGTGAAATGTAACTATATATACTTAGTTCGAGAAAAACGTCAAAAATAAAAAAATCTACGGGTTCCAATTGGGTCCATGTAGGTGCATCCAATGATCGTTCAATTTAATTAACTAATGATAATAAATCAGTCGCTACAGCATGCTAATGATATCTAGGTATGCAATAATGTCGTTGGCTAATCCGTATTAGCGAGTCGTAGACCCTACGAGCTACGATAAATAAGCTCTGCGCTACGCGACGTAGAGCATAACCCAGTTAGCTACGACTAAAATATTTTAATAATACAACTGGTAAAAAGGAGTTCTGTTCGCTGTGGGACGATCGTAATTAACATATTACCTGTTCTGTGTAATCTTGCAGGATGAATTAAATTATACAGACAGCCTGAATGGGGACAGGCTCCATGGCTAAAAAACATCTGTTACTTGAAAAATATTCAGCTAGTCGATGACCTTTTTTTTGGCAGCGCAATATAAAGAGGGTTTCGCCGCAGTGGTTGCCGACATTTGACAATTATTGTTACGATCCGACTTCATTGATTTTAATACGGTGCAAGATTAAAGGGTTTCAAGACATGATATTTCGAAGAATGTTCAGTAACGAGCTTGAGGAAAACAGGGGTTGGAGAGAAAGAACTGTCTATGTCTTTTGAAATTTGATGCACATTCAGGGTAAAAGTTAACGGAAACTGCATGAGATAAAGTGACAAAAAATAAAAGAGATGAATTTCCTACATATATTGATTTTTAAATTAAACAAATTGCAATGCACGAACACTTTCGTGGCGTTTAATCTATACAGTGAAAGTCCCATGCAAAAGTAGCTGTATATGATTGAGTTATTCGTGTAGTTTTATTTTAATTTTACAACAATCAATTTTTTCACAAAATGAGGAAAATAGTTACGACTAGTTTTTAAGGAGAAGAGTCTTTAATTATGGCGTACAAAATTAGGAACATTACAGAATAATATTATAGCAATCGAAGTGAAATAAGCTGAACTAAAAAAACAATCTCGACTCTTTAATAAGGATTTAACACTACACATCCTGAAACTATGGATGAAGGCCGCATGTGCATTAATAGGTACCACGGTGTTACTACATATGGGCGCGTAACTAATTCATCGCTAATTATCGCGACCAATCAAACACGCTTCGCAAACAACGTATACATAAGTTCTATAATACAATATAGTTAATGAGGCAGTATCTATATATATGATGATTCGCATTGCAGACGACACAATGGGCGATAGTAATTATTCGATCAAACATTAAGGGAACAAACGGTAGCTCGGGGAGACAATTATTATTATAGGGGTGCTTTCGATATTAATCGTGTGCGCGTTCGGCCTAAAGACGCGTCGCATAGAAACGCCATTGCAAATTTAATTTCTGATAAGCTACGTCCGTTTAAAAACAAATAGGCTCTCAAGGTAGGCATGTAAATGATTTTGAGATTTTTATCTCGATATTATCCTGGTCGGTTGTGTCGCACTTGCTACTACGTACATATTATAAAAATGTATAAATCTACTTTTAATGACGGAATGAGAATTGTGAATGATTTCACGAAATTTTAACAAATTTTAATAAATCAGTTTCTAACAATTAGTCGATAATACGTGAGAAGTTTAATAGTAAATGATAACATCTACAAGGTGCACACTGATACTCACTGATGTTCATTTCAAAAGGCTAGAAGAATGTCCGTCATTCAGAATATTGTTTTTAAGTAAGTTAATATTTTCATTAAAGTTTATAAGAATTATGAAAAATGTATATATTCCCCAAAAGTAAGTAAGCCAAATAGATACCGAATACGGGTTTTCCCTATCCCGCCAGCGCATAATTGAGGAGGGTTCCGAACATCGGCGAACTCTCACGAATGCGAAAAGAGGGCGCCAAGATCGCCCCCAGGCGGCGTAAAAATTACTTCGGCCATGATTGTGAGCGGAATTAAAATTTGCTTATGCCAGACTCGACGGTAAGGGGGTTGGTTGTTTTCTCTCGCTTTAAGCGAGGGGTGAGTGCCAAACTGTGCTACTTACGATACGTCTATTTATAGATGTAACACCGCTATGGAAACTGATATTTCGTACAATTTATTGTAGTATTTCTATAATTAAGTTAAACCGATAAAATATCATTCGATTTTAATCCATGACTGTAGGCGATAGAGATATTTATAAACCAAACAAATTTATGTCAAATCTAGAATAAATATTTAAATGAACACAGGTTGTTCACAGCCGTACCGAACAAACACAAGATATATTACTATAGAAGTGATCCGTCCGGCATCGCAACATTAACAATACCATAAAATGAGCCCTTGATCATTACTGATGGAATCGATTGAAGCAATTCTTTTCATTTTCAAATTTCAAAAGGATCTACTGATCGTCTTGGCAAGCCGCCACGAAATAAACTTCCGTTGCCAGCTGTAGTACGTACAGAATTGATATCTGTGTAGAATCATTCAGAAATAAGTAAGCAGATATCTTAGCTCAGTACTAACATAGCTGCCATGTGAACTGCCAATTAAAAATATGTGGCAATTATAGTTGCAACGACAAACGAGTGATTCTTTGAACTCTGTTGACCAATCAGTATTTGTTCTGTGTATACCATGTCCGCTACGAAAGTTCAGCATATGAATCTCGACAGTATCATGAGTATCCCAGAAATGGAGTATATAAAAAAACGCACGTGTTGTATTTAAAGCTGTCATTTCTGGATTACCTCAACACGCGCAGTGTCACCGATGTAAGAGACGAACGTTGTCAACAAAGTGTTTTGAATCTGTGTATATTTAACAGTTAACGGATGAATGTCAAATAGTTGTTGAAAAGCGTGTATCAATACGTTATATTATACTTGGTACCTTGACTTTACTGAACAGGTGAGTTGTAAATTTATGTAAAATGATCAAATGAAAGAATATTCATAAGGTCCGTATGATCCAACCATAGGATCCATAAATAAACAATAAATTATTCAGACATTATCTTCGTGACCGCCATTATAATAATTGACGGTTGATAATCCGAAAAAGGTGCGAAAACACTCTACGTCACGAACACACTGCAGCTGACAATGCGCGTGTAGATAATATTAACTAATATAACATTATATTTTATGTATGGTAATCGACCTTCGTTTGAGCTCGACTAGGTATACAATATTTATATGACATGCCGTCCGTGTATACTTTGCCTTAGATCAGGGTTTCCCAAACTATGTTCCGTGAAACACCAGTGTTCCGCTGAACCTGAATAGGAGTTCCGCGACAATTTGGAAAGGTTTTATACACTAAAATACATTTAAAGTCAAGTATCAGGGTGCAGGCGGACGAGCATCTTTTCTCACCCAGTGCGCATGAAAGAAATGGGGTATATTCTTTTTACCTGAACAGCTGACAAGTTTTTTTAGCTTAACGACAGTTGCCAAGATTGACAAAGCGGTTAGCCGCACTAATAAATATTTTTCATAAATCTATTTCATAATTCTAGTCGGATTTTTTTATACCATGTTCGCCATAAACGTGGAGCATGTGAATCTACACGGTATGAAGATATCCACCCCGAAGGAGGAGTACATGATCTCCACAATGTGAAGACTTCTTGGCAGATTATTTTTTACGAGAATTGTTTGTCAGACAAATACTCAACCCGATGGGCATCCAGTCCTGTATTTTTGGATTTTTTAAAAATCCGGCTGATGAGGAATTGAGCCCACACGCTATCACTTACGCTACCGGAGAGACATTAGAAATTACCCAACCTAAAAAATAAGCTAAATGTCAAAATTTCCGAATTTGTAAAGTATTCCATTGCAGAAAAAGTTTGGGAAATCCTATCTTAGACGTATCATTCCGGACTGACGTCACCTAACGTTTGACGACAATCAGTTTGAAAAGACTTTAATGGGAAGACTTGATAATTTATTACTGGAAATTATAGGTGGTATCACCCTCTAGTCGCTTCGATAGAAAGTTAGTAGCATAACGAGAGCAGATTATAAGTTATTATCCGTCATCGTAGAATAACAATTTGCATAGACAATTTTGGACTCTGATGACATTTGAGATAACATATGAATTAAGTTGATATGTGAATAAACTTTGCATTCAGAAGGTACATACAAATAGCACCACGCCGTCATTGTGTCCATATTGTGCACCGCACAAGGGCGCCTGAATATGATATGCGCCCTTTATGAGAAAAAATAAATTAATTCCACAGTATTTTCTACACGCAATAATATTTCTATAATAAAACAAGTATACCATATAAATATAATAAATTGTGTACATCAAAAAAGGCTAGAGCTTTAAAAATGTGCAAGTTATAATAAATCAGTAAAAATCTATGCTTAAAACAGGTGGTTATTTTTTTTTTGCATAAGGGCACCTCCGACTCACGGCGCGGCACTGCATACAAGCAATCTTATTTTTACTATCAGAAATTAAAAAATGTGATATCTTGGTTTTATTACTATGATCTTTTAGTGCGATCTACAAAAAAATTGAATTCTAATTATGTAAATAATATTATATGTTATTCTACTGTCGAATACTACGACTTATTAAAATATGGAATTTAAATAAGCTTCATTTAAAAAAATCTCTGCAACACAAAAACAATCCTCCGGCGTTTGAAAAATAGTGTAACCCCATGACCTTTTCAATACTTCCGGCAGTAAATTTTCAACGCAGAGCTAAATTTGGATATTAAGGTGTGTGTACGTATTCCGATTATTGAAATAGCGAAAATATACTTACAAATTACTCTATTTATATCCAATTTTAGTTCACATTATACTAGAGAGACGACGTTATGTGAATATCTGAATTTAATTTTCGTTAGACTATATAAGGTTAATTTAACTACCTGAAAAATAATGCATACGAAGAATGTGTTAGTTACCAGTGACAGACAATATTTCATGTCGTATCTATATAAATTAAATCTATTCTATCTATCAAAAACAGTTATGATCTGACTTTTATGCATAATTGATGGTTAATTACGTAAGTCACGCGATAACTTGTGGGCTAAATTTAAATAATATTTAATTATCAAACGTTTACAAATTTGCAGACAGTTCAGTATTAAATGTCTATATATTTATTCATGATATATTAAAAACTTCTCGATCTATTTATTGCCCATACAATATTGAATTTCCTAGAGGTGTAAACGAGAACCAAGAAGGGCGAACGTGTTAAGGTGTGTGCGAAGTGTAATACAATATGTATATATGTAGTCTAAAATATTCTTACCTCTGAGGATCTGGTAGAGGAAGACTTTGATGTGGTCGGTGGAGAGGGCTTGTGGCGAGACGATTATCTTATGAAGGTCACTCTGCAGCAATTCAGTTATCACATATCTGTTGTTGGAGTAAAGTTAAGGAAACATCTAAAAACTCGCCATCGACAAAAAGGGTAAATTCATTATTTTTAATATTATTACGTACAAAATTACTAAAATATACATTTTTTTGAACTGTCAGGTTTAAAACAATTGTTCATATAAAGGGTCGACAGTTATCATAATGTAAGGTTTTAACAATTTACATATTTCACTTTCATTTCATACTCAGCGAAAGAAAAAAAAATCAATCGCTTATTGTCCGTATTACCTGAAAAATAAATAGCATTGAATATTTGAAAGCTTAAACAAAGGCGATCTTCACACAGCGACAAGTGAAACTAAATAAAAGCTTTTAATAAAAAAAAAACCATACCTGGCAGCTATTCCAGATGCAACACTATAGGTAATTACAAACGTAACTCATTATACAAGCTGTTCATGTCCGCTCACACCGCGAAGCATATGGATATTGTGAAAACTTCCCTTACGTTAATCAATTGCTTTTCACGACAATTGGTTACCGACTAATCGTTAAATATATTAGAGTTCTTTTCTGCATTATTTTTAATAGAGCTACAATCTCCACGTCGTCACCAACAAGAGACAATACTATTTTATCTCACAAAACGATTCTATATCGTTAACTTGGTATTTTATAATATTCAAAAGTTTTATTACGGAGAAATTAAGAAAAATAATATTTTATGAATTAAATTACATAAAAAATCGTAGTAATTTAAACACGAATTGAAGGATTTGCGATAAAATGAATTATTATATTCATTTTATAATATAGAAGTATTATGTGACAAAACATGTACACGTAACATCAAGATTCAAGGCATATATATGACTTGACGTAACTTTTTCTTCGAAATCACGTTGCGATCCACAAAATATCACTTAGAAGTCGCAACTTGTTATCTCGAAGGTACCTCCTTGAATATACCACATATTTTATTTTATCACGTTTTTTTTTTGTGAAATCTGAGACAGTTATAACGAAAAACAGCATACTAAACTAGTTTTCTAAAACGTATTTAAATGTGAAATATATTTCCAATGAGATATTTACGTTGACCTAGGTATATACGAGTAAATCATACTGAGTGACTTCTCGTTGAGGTCAGAATTCGATAGAGGCTCTTGTGAGCTAACACTCTCCCACAATTACGTCCTGATGAACTAAAGTATAAAGGAAGTGGTGGATTTGACAGAACTATCTCCATATTCAGGAGAAGAAGTGAGATAATTGATTCTGAGTGATGTTTTTTGAAGGTGCCGTGTAATATTCGTATGTTTCAATTAAAAGGCCGATGCGGAAAAAGAAATACGTGGCTTGCTAAGAAACACCCAATTAATTCACGAAATTAGTAAACATTAAACAATACCGAGCGGTAATCGGCAAAAAATCGTATCCATAAAAAAAATTAATTCCATTGGAAGTTTATTTTTTTAGATATCTCAGGTTATGTTTAGTAAATAATTTAAAATTAAAAGTGTATGTTTTATGACTTTTTGCCGATTACGGCTAATAATAAATATAATAAACGAACAACTTTATTTTACATTGTATGGATTTACATAATTATTAGTTCGTTGAATGATTTAAATTTGAATTAATCTTCTTATGCATCTACACAGTGTGAAAATGTCTTGACAGATATTTTATTTTACACGAAAATTGTTTGTCAAACAATTTCTCAACCCAATGGCCATCGAGTCCTGCATTTTTGGACCATTAAAAATCCGAAAAATGTGGGATTCAATCCCGCATTCCTCAGATTTCTAGCTAACCTCTACGCTACTGGGGAGACAAACATTTTAAGTAGCTCCTATATTAATCAACGCGAGGGATTACTACAATAAGGGGTCGTAAGACACAACAATACATGTTTTTTTCGCGACCGACGATACTGGATGTTTTGCAGAATTTTTTAGCGCTTCCTTGAAGGGCGTTTTTCGTTCTTTACACCAAGGCACGCACTTAAAAGAGTGTTTAAACGTAGCGCTTTGATAGCGGCAGAAGTGATTGTTAATTACTTTAATAATTTCGTTTGATAACTTACTTCTTTGATTAACAGAGATTTTGATTGCATTCATTAAATCCAAAAAAATTGAACAACAAGAATTGTATCACAATGCTGCTATACACAGTGTAAACCCACGGTAATAGCTAATAGCCTCGCCCTGTTCAGCGGAAAAACGGTCGAATGTGACGACGAGGGAAAATAAGTACGCAGTACTTAAACGTGATCCATTGACATTTTCCGACAAAAATAGTCGACGTCGGCACTTGGGAATAAATTCACGTAAATGCCGCATGACGTAAGGACCCAATGACACGTGACCATCGGATACATAAACAGTTTATTAATATAAAAATAAAAAAAAATATTACTCAACCCAATTCATTGGTTAAAATTAGACTACTCTGGAAGGTTCAGAGTTGGATTTCAAGTTGTATTATACAAGCAACGTCAGAAAGATGAGTTTCAAAAATATAAAGCACTACCCAGTTTAAATCCGCGTGATAAATGTCATTTAAAGGATTTATAAAATTACTGTTATTTCACATTGGCCAAATATGATTAATAAAAAAAATATATCTTACAGATACTATTAATAAGCCGTCAAAGAGTGGTGAATATTAAGAAGATAAAACATTATGCTAAAAAGCATTTGGTAAGCTACGTCATTTAACAAT
Organism: Rhyacophila evoluta; assembly: GCA_022683975.1. NCBI lineage: Eukaryota > Metazoa > Arthropoda > Insecta > Trichoptera > Rhyacophilidae > Rhyacophila > Rhyacophila evoluta. The sequence goes on along the minus strand of JAGVSQ010001861.1, from coordinate 13,814 downwards.
ATAGTCCTAACAACCACACATTATTTATTTGGCTTGGGCGCGCGCTTGTAAATCTGAGTTTGCAAGTTAAAATCCAACCTCCATCACAAATCACGTATATTTAGACTAATGATATCTTTATATAATCTCATAGTGATAACGATCTACTACATATTAGAAATCCACTTACTCGATGTATCTAGATCGGTGATATGAATATAAATAGATAGATATACATGAGTTATTTAGAAATAAATACAGGGAACGGCTGATAACACTTTGCCTGACATGACAAAATTTTCAGCAGTGGATTTCACGCAACAATGAAATGTCATATTCCACCTTTTCCTAAAGGACGACAGTATACTTGTAACATATTGATATTGGAATCATTTGTCGAGTCGCAATATGCACTTTTATGAACTATAACAAATCGTCAAAAAATAAAAGGTATTCTTTTTAATAGAATTTTGAAACTAACAGGTAAAGTGATCATGTCTTGACAGATTATTATGTCAGACAATTAGTCAAACCTATAGGATAACAAAAACAGCAATTCCAAGTATTTTTATATTTACAAAATGGACCATGTAACCGAATTATAAAACTGTACAATTGAATTTGTTTGCATAGTTAAAAAATAGATTTGGAAAAAATTTAAAAAGCTTTCCTGAAAATTCGCCTCTCGAGAAGTTACCTACTTATTACGGTGTAGTACATATGCATGGTGATTAATCTGGATTCAATACGTTAAAAATTTTGCTGTGTGAATCGTTGACGTCGTCCAACGTGTATTCGATATTTTGTTAATCTCGAAAAACAAAAACCCTGACCCCTTTAAACACTTAATGTCACAGCTTACTGAAACGACTCACTGTTTCCACCGCGAAGGAAATTTAAGCCTTCTGATATTTAATGCCTCCGCGTAGGCGGTCAGCATATCGCATGCGGGCAAACATGTACTTACGACATATTATATTATCATAAGAGGCATGAAAATACCTTATTAAGGTCATCCGACGCTTAAAAAAGCTCGCGGCATACTTTGGGACTTTCATGATAATAATTTTGTACACTTTGAGCGCCTATTATGACATCTTTTCGTTCGGACACGCATCGCTCGGTCTAGTGTTGGTGGTACAAACGTGTGTACGACAAAAGGCAAATGCCCAGAGTTAGAACACAGAGAATACACGGACGGAATACACAGCAAACTTTATGATGCAAGAAAATTAAAATATTTTTTTTGCCAGTTTTACCCCAAATACAAAACACAAATTATGAATCATATTGCACTGGCGAAATGAAGTCCACTCTCTTTTTTTAGCTGAGTTAAGAATATTCAAAGAGTAATTTTTTAATAGTTTGTGGATGATTTATAATCAGATAAACTTTCAACACGAAAAGATTTTTTTCACTTTGATTTTTTTTACCATGTCTGTTTCGAAAGCGGAGCATATGTATCTCACCAGTGTGAAGATTACCAAAGTAGTCATCCTCAATGCAGTAAATCATTGTATACATTCGTCATAGTAGATCAATAAGAGTATATGGATCAACACATTGACAAGACCTATACCTATATAGATAGATCTTTTTCACGAAAATTTAATTTTTCAACCCATTCAGGTACTCAGAACCCTATTAAAATACGGATAAAAATGATTTATTTTGTGTCATATACTCCTTATTATGCGAGTGGTGAAGAAAAAGATCTCTGATGTACCACGAGGATAGTAACGAAAAAAATGTGATTATTTAATTCTGCCGAGAAAATCAATGTGATAGGAACAAATCGCGTACATCTGTCAAACTTGAAGAATTGTAAAGCGCACTACAAAATTACAGAGCCGCGCTTATATTCGCTAAGTGGGTAGAAAAAAATGTCAAAAGAAGAGGCCTTCAAGAAGCAGTGAAATTAGTACGACTGGCTGTGATGACTATGCATTTAATAATGTTCGCGCGGCTTATACGATTATCGAAAATGCCACTTTCATCTGTGATACAAGTCTGAATGCGTCATTATGATAGGGTGGGAATTTTGTATGACGGGCAAACGACGAAGGGGATCCTGGACTACCCACCCCCGTGCTGTGCGCTATCATCTCTGGAGGACTCCACGGGGGATTACGAGCATGAGTTCGTATGAAGATTAGTACACAAACGAAAATCCTGTATTATTTTCTACATTTTAATACATTCCATTGAGACGTGTAATCGTTTACTGCTCAATTATTAAACGCTATATACAATTTAAAAACCTTAACTTTGTAATAGTTACACACAAATATTAGAAATGGCACTGTAGTTTGACAATATGAATTTTTTTCTGGTATCCAATGTAAAAAGAAGCAGATTTTGCGAGTACAACAAAACCTCGATATAACGCACGTCGGATATAATGGAGAAAATATCCGTAAAGAAATGTCAGTGCAAACATCGGAGAATGATCGGAAGATTTTTTTGATGGCCAAAATACAGACATATTTAAGACGTCCCTAATTTCTGAATAATCTGAAAAAGAAGTAGCCCAAGAAAATGTTTTAGAGTGGTTAGAAGTAGATGAAGGTGAAGTATCACACTATGACTAAAAGCGAAAAAACAAGTTATTATATTTGATTTTTTTTATAACATTTTCATAATTTTAGGCAGCTGATTATACAAGAACAACATATTTCAGAAGTACCTACAAAACTTAATTTTTTTGGAAACTTCACTGGCCTTCTATTATGCCGTTTATATTTTTAATGGAAAATTGCATTCAAAAACTGATTTTTATATAAGCGACTTCGACTTTAAAAGATATCCGTATTAGTACGTTATATGAAGGTTCTACTGTACACGAATTTGACGATAAAAATGTTTACACTATAATATAGCGTATACGATATATTTTCAACAAATTTCAAATTAAATTTATAAATAAATATATAAATGATTAGCGTTGATAACAGTTTCAAAAGAAATTACTTATTGAAAGAAACTTATCAATGTGTATGTAGATAATAATTTGTCATAATAAACTATCCGATAGTTGCTTAATTCAATTTTAAGTTTGCTATCGAGGGAAAGTTTAAGGGTTCTTGATTCCTAGTGCAATCTAGCACATAACTCCACGCATTTTACGACGATGGTCCGCAATATGTCCTAAATATCTTTAATGTTATTAAAATGAGAATTATTCATATATTAATTATCTGACATATAAAGCTCAAACTAAAAGCAGAGATGACAAAGTAATTCATTTTACCGAAAGTACAAAATAAGGTTATAATTAAAAATCATCCGATTCTAGATTCCACTACTTCTGAATTGACACTAACAGAGCCAGTTCATGACAAACTTGAACACCTCCGAACTCAGCTTTGCCCTTGGAAAACTCTGCTTGTATGGTCCAGGACTATTCATACCTAGAATTCAATCGAAAAAACCCTTAAAAAAAGTAAGTAAGTCTAAAAAAAGGTATAAAAGGAATTAACTCAAGTCAACATAGATGTAGAGATTTTTTTGATTCTGTGTGATTCTACGGCATGGTGTTAATTGATTATATGTTACCAGGCAACACTATTATATAAAGCATATTCTACAGTGTTTTAATAAACAAAAATCCATAAAAGATATACGCAATGTTAATGATTTCCTTCGATACTCTTTTTTGGGGGCGCAGTGATTCTTATTAGAATACGAAATGCAAAGGCAGGCTTTACATGGCTCAGGAGGAGGGACGGGGGGGAAACGTCTAGTCGGCAGAGCACACTGGAGCCGGCGTCTGCCAACTGGCGACCGTCCCATAGATATTTTATAACGTCACGTAGAGAGGCTACACCGGTTCTGAGCCCTCCCCTAATGCATTTGTAACGTGGGTATTTATTTAAATGCAGTGATTAATCTTCCGATATATGATTGGTTATGCGAGATTATTGCTTTTCTATATCTTGTGTTTAAGTTTCACTACACAATTTGAAGATGGGTAGTGATTACCTTCAATTATTCTCATTTTTTGTGTACAGATTATCTATGAAAACTGATCTTAACTTATTTCGCGCGAACAAATTAAAATACACTAGAGATCTATGTTTTCATTGATCAATTGTGATCTTGTTTAAAATCTCACATTATGCTTGTTGTGTAGATACAAACAAAACTGTATTCATAACGTCAAAAATCAGTATATTTGGTGAACGATGCTGTACATATTCGAAGGGAATTCGACGTTGAAAACGCCATTACATACATCCACACAAATGGTGTGAAGATGTATTAATCGTTGACGGAAAACTAGACATATTTACTTACTTTCAAATGACGCTAAAGCCATAATTCAGTGTTTCATAATCGATTCACATTACTAAAATCTGAATGCACCCACGTCATTTCAATTGTTGAGATCTATCAATCCTTGAGGATGGGTAGAGATTCAATGCCAGATTAAACAGATTTCATTCAAACAACGCAACGAGGACACGCGGTAGATACAAACTAAGTTGTAAGTAATCAATCAAATGGTTAGCGAATAGTAGTATCAAATGTAAAAAGTTTCAGCAGCCCACTATAACACATTTTACATCTACGATAGTAAATATGGATCCAAGATACACGAATCCATTGTTTTAACGTATTGTAATCTATGAAGATCCCTACACATGGGCCAGCATTATTTTAAAACCTCATCGATGCTGATGCCTATTTTGACGTTATTTTTTATTTAACAGTGATTTGTTGCATTGCAGACAATCTTTTCATAAAAACAATATAATACACGTATATATATAGTAAGCCTTGAGACAAGATGATTATCGCGAGCGGATTGACGGAGAATATAATATATACTCCGAAGGATTTGAGAGATTTTTTTTAATAAGCAGTCGAAAAAGTCGGCGGATGATGGCATCTGCTTAATTTCTCATCAATCAAAGTTGTGCCTCGCGCAATGTGGCAGGCAGGATTTCGACAACAGGAAAATTTGATCGATTTCGTAAACATTTAGCGAGATATTTGAAATAAGTTGGAAATGTTACGCAAACAACAAGAGATGTTTTAAAAGACTATAAAACCATACCCTGGTACTAAAAAAAATCGATTTACAGAGTACTAAGTACAACACATAATAATATAGATATGATGCATTTGGATGCCACTGACCGTCGATTATACTGTATGTAAGTATCTCCCGGTGGCCAAGAGGCTAACGTACGATCTTTGAAGTCGGAGATTGCGGTTGAAGCACCACAGCCACAGAACTGAATTTCCAACGCCGACAACCAGATTTAACAATCAAAAGATCATTAAATCCATCTCTGGGCTAGTCATCATCAGACTATTGAGATGTATATGTTCAATTTTCGATATGGCAATGCATCGTCGGTAATATTGCAAGAACACGTATCTAGATTTTTCGGTGTAACCGTATCCACGCCAACGACTCATCGGTGAGTCGGGCGATGACGTCCCCTGTACGCCAACGACTCACCCATGAGTCGGGACGATTTCTCTCACTAAACGTACAATATTCAATACTCATTAACTTAGTAATGAATACGCATGACATATATGGTGCGAGGTCACACCAAACATTTGTGAGTCACAAATTTTGTAAGTCAAATTATTTTTCTTGCTTGTTTTAATATCTCGAAAATCTATGCCGCACAGGGCAAGATCATATACATTGCGACTGGCAGTTAAAGAGTTAAGTCACCTTGAAAAGTATAGTATTATTTTTTGCCACCTTTTATATCGTTGGCACATTTTGTATTAGTACATATTTTTATAAGACATCTACAGATTTTGTGTTAATGCAAAATTGTGATAGTGATACAAAAGATCGCAAAAAAAAATAAAACTATACTTTGTGAAATTACTTAAACCAAAAAATCAAGCTACGTGTTCCTGCAATATTGGCGACGATATATAATATACTATGAATAGAGTTTCAAAAATATCTGTTGCTAGCACGAGTTTCATAATTCCTCAAAAAGGATTCACTTTGACAAACTATGCCTCCATCTGTAGCAAGGTAATATCTAAAATATGCATGTATTTAATGTGGCAAGCACTTGATTTCGATAGCAATATGATAAAACTCAACGAAGAACCTTCTAATAAATGTAACAGTTGAACAATATCCTGAAATATGAATCATTATATAAAAGTTACATGAAGAGTTAAAAATTAGATTCGACCGAAGATTGAATACGCTGACCCACTATGCAAGTATAAATGTACACGCCCACCGTAGAGTTACCTAACCTCGTAGAAAATAATATGACCATACATATTTATAGAAACACGATCTGCCTGTGGCCATACTTCATAATAAAACCATTTCCTCTTAATATTATGCATATAAAAGCATTAATAGATCTCTGTGTATTATAAATTAATGGTGTTGTTATATAATACCATACCAATGGTGTATATTGCGAGAAAGACGTTTGAGGCACGTTGGTTTCAGTAAATATAATATAAACTCGACATCCATATAGATCGTTATTTAAAATCTCGGTTTTTACTTTCGATGTTTCATGCTACAACAACACGTTAGGGTCCTTGATTTTGTGTGTTGCCGTTATGATATTCGTGTTATTTTTACGAAACATACTGTTGTTGGTATATTATACTTAGTGGCAGTTTTCATTTTTCGAATTTTTTTAGTTTCAATAGATTTCAGTCAACGACGCCCGGAGAACTAATAAAGACAAACAAAATATCGCACATTTCAAATACATATTTTTTAAATTTTTAATAAATTTAAAAAGTAGCATCAGTTGTGCGGTATGAATTATGAAACACAGTATATTTGGAAACCATACCACTTTCTAAGTCTTGGTTTTTTTGACAGCACGTTATCTGATAATACGCATAAATCACTAATATTACACTACAAGTATTAAAAACTAAAGAGATTTCCAAGCATTTGGTAGATGCAGAGCATGAAGCTGCATTTACAGTTACGGTGTATGAACACATAGAATCACACGTGTAAAACAACAAAAATCTGTTTTCAAATGTGAAATAAAAACACAATGGCAGAGTAGATTTTAGATTTTTTAGTTTTAGACATGGGTTGAATTATATTGTTTAGTTTGATTTTGTGTAACGCAGGATCGCGTGGTAGATGTTCTCAATATTAATGCTAGTCTTTAAAATTCCGCCTCTCTCGCGCGCCAAAAATATTTTTCATTACGTTGTGGTTTTTCGCGCCAAAACTTCTACTTTCGTACGTTCATCGAATTTTGCTCGTAATTTTTACTTTCGGACGTGGAAGATCGCGTAAGTATGAAATATCGCACCTCTTAAGGTAATTTTGCCGCCTCACAACAATATTTTGCGCCCCTTACGTGATGCCACCTGATGCAACCGAGTCTCTGCTTCACAGCACGCCACAGCCCTATTGTAACGCATAAATTTAAAAACAAACAGCTCTTAGCTAATGCTTCTGCGTGTACGAATCAGAGTCATATAACAATGCGTCACCCATATTATCATAAACGTTTCGCTAGTTTATTTGTAAAATCTAAGTCTAACATTTTTAAACCTTTAAACCAATTTAGTGGTTTGGTTTGATTGATAGAATCTGGCACCCAAAGGAACGCAGTTTTCAATTATTTCAGGTGTAAGAATTATTTCGACTCGCTCGTCTAATATTAATTGGCTCAGTAAAGGTGAGTTTACCAATTGGCGGTTTCGCGTCACAGTTACAAAGCTGCGTAATTAATAATGGCACCATCGACTGGCAATACTAATTGAGACAGTGTTGCGATGTAATTAATAATAAACACCAGAATTTACAACGTCTTGCGGAAAACGTCAAGATGTATTTTTTTAAGCAAACGTCATTTATGTTGGCCATTAAAATTTAGGTTGTGTTTAACTTAAGTGTAAAAAATTCAGGGCCGCCGTTTAGCACTTCAGTTTCATCGCCGTCGTTTGAGCGCAGGCCGTTTGAGTGCCGATCAATTCTAATGTGGTAGAGCTGTATAGTATATGAACTAGACAAAAAATATTCTGTTTGAATATAGATAACAACAAAATTATTAAAGCATACGTCATAATTGATCAATGAGCTATCGTTGGGAATCAAACGAACCAAAATCACAATGTTCCTGCATGCACAGATGTATGTGTATCAAGTGTTATATTTTACAATAAATTTTAGAAAGTGATTCTTTAATGAGTATAACCCCATAAAAATGTCTAAAACATAATAATATAAACAGTATCTGAACGACTCTAACTATCATTATTTAAATAAATTTCAACATATTAAAGACGTATAAATATACAAACACAAATGTATTTATTTTAAAATTTCATTAATTCTAAGATTAAAAGCGAGATGATTTTGAATAAAGAAACGCAATTAATCGATTATGTATTGCTTAACCCTTTGAACTGTATGGACGTACATTGTACGTCCGTGCACCTTTCGCCTTATTTTCAAAGCCATTTTTAAAATAAATCTATCAATGATATGTGGAAGTCATTACAATTATATCATTTATATTTTAAGCTATAAAAAATACGTAAACATTACGAAAATTCCATTATTCTCTTTCTATAATTATTATGATTTGTAAAGAAACGAAAGAATATTTAAATTTATATTCACAGAAACACATACATCAGTCATATAACTTCAAATTTGTTTTCAAGTGCTCCTTTGATTCCGAAATGGGAGCGGCCACATGTGGTAATGTTATACACATTCTTGCTAATATGCAATAACTTTCCAGTATATTTTGTTCGTTGTTTGGAAATATAAGAGCATTGTTCACAAATCGCCATATCAAATTCGGTCGATTTTATAATATTATTCGAATTGATAGCAGTGAAAGTACTCGCTAACGAAAGGGATAAGAAGTAACGATTATACTATCTTAAAAAGTATTGATGCTTTTTGGCATTTCTTATTTAAGCATTTGACGGTGCTTTGCCTAAAAAAATTCTATGCATTCAGGGGTAATTTTAAACGCTCGGTCACAATCTTCAATTTAATGCGCGTTTGATATATTTGATCACCAAAATGAGAAATTCCGAATACATTTTACAATTTATGACAATAATTCACAGAGGGGGATTCTGATAACCGACAGTTTTTCACTCAGGCAATACGACCAAGCTATCGAGCTATCTTTTCGATAAAAACGCATCTTACCCGCGCGTTAAAGGGATAAAATACGATGTGGTAAAAACAATGTCCTATTTTGCAACTTTTTGCTAAAAACGCTCGCATAAAAAGTGACATCAGATTTCGGAAAATATCGAGGGAGCTATTACGAAATGGGAACACGCTATAGTAATACTGATAAGAATTGACAGTTTAGTGAGGACGTTAGTATCTCTTCGGTGGTTTACAAGGGTTTTTAAACTTTAGCAATCTACGATACTGAAAATGAAATTAAATAAAAAGGATCATATGGACTGGCAGTGGGCGGAATAATATGGACGTGTATGGACACCGATCTTCTGGAAGTGTCATAAAAGTAAAATTGAGATTACTCTTCTAATAGTGTATAAATAAAAACATCAAAAGCGTTGTCAGTGTCAATTGTACAACCCTCAGCAATGGAGAAATAATGAGAATAAAATACAATAAAATGTACGTAACTTGTCTTAAATTGTAAGCAGCTGAAAAAATCTTGCCGGATTTTTATCTCCGTAGCCTTTAATGAATTTTACTTATTTTGCAATGCACATATACGATTACAGTGCGAGAAATCAGGGTGCATATATTATCGCAATTAATGAGCAGTAATTTTGGTACCCGATGGCGTAGAGGTTAGCGTGCTCGCCTAGCAATCCGGGGTGTGCGAGTTCGATTTCCACATCTGTCGGATTTAAAAAAATCTATAAATGCAGGACTGGACTGGGTTGAGCAATTGTCTGACAAACAATTCTTTCAAGACGTCTTCACATTGCGTAGATCCATATACTTTAGTTTTGGAGTGAATATCTTCACACTGGTTTGATCCATATGCTGCACTTTGAGAGCGAACATGGTATTTAAAAAAAAATCGAAACTGCATAGTAATTGTTGCAAAGAATGGAACAGCGGTAAAGTAATGATAGCTTATAGTTGATTACTCATGGCGGTCCAACCATATGTTGGACCTATCGGGTCATCAGACTTAGTTATCACAAGGGCGAATTTCATTGCTTGCGGCGTCATACGGCAAGCGTGATGATCTCTTAACATAAATTGCTTGACCAAATAAGTCTCCATTTTTTTCATTATATATTTTTTAACTTCAGTACACTTAAGTGCGTGGCAACCCACACATTCCCGTCGAATAAAAAATATCGCTTCTCGATATTAGAGCTCCGGGATACACCTGATTAAGACCAGATGTAAGGATGATGGGCATATTAGGTAGTTGATTCTTGAATTTTCCGAAAAATACTAACGAGACTATTACAATTTTTAGATACTTCCGAAAATAGCAAACACAGTTTATGGGTCATGTGAAAATAGTGGATGTAATGTTTCGAAATCATACAATTGCCCTGAAGTATGTTGTTTTCTAATTTAATCATCCCGAACATACAAAAAAAATCTATAGTAAAAATTCAACGTTTCACGTAGGTTTATGTTAAGTGTATATTTTTAAATTATTATTTTCGATTTTGGTGTAAATTATAAAAGCCGAGTTCTTGGTTATTTTGTAATAAGATAATGAATTACAGATATCCTATTGGAATGGTAGGCAAACCATATCGAACAAAATATGTATGCAAATAATACCGCGGAGTCCTGCGACGGGCGAAAGATCAGTGTAAAATATTCATGAATAATAATATTTCGGCGAGCACTGCGACGGTGCGAAAAGCGGAATAAATTATTTATCGACGCAGGGGCGAACGGCAAAAAAGGGAGGACAGTAAACATTCCACCAGTCCCTGGAGCGAACGGCGATATCAAACGATATCCGAAAAGGTTTTCTGCGAATTTCGCAAAGATTTAAATTGTCAAAATACAAAAAATAAATTATGCACGAACCGGCTATGCTGAAATTTTGACCAAAAATATTTGGCATACTTAGATGTTACAATGAAAAATACTTTTATATCTATTATATAATAATGTATAAGAACTGGAATCATACTGGTACACTAAAAAATGATAGTTTTAATGTGAGAAACATTTTAATATATTTTGGCTCTAACGCACCGAAAAATAGATTATTATTATTTTATCATCACAATGTCTACTGCGAAAGTGGAGCATATTAATATCAATAGTGTGGATGACAAGTCAAGAAACGGCTCCGTATTGTCAAGACTTCTCTACCAGTAGGGTAGTTGGTAGCGTGCGCGCCTAGCAATCCAGGGAATGTGGGCTCGATTCCCCATCTGCTGGATTTTAACGATCCAAAAATAAATCTTCAAATTCTTCAAAGTCAATTCAACACACAATTGCTAAAATCACATAGTAGGTACTGACGCGCATGTTGTTTCATATAACTTTTATTCACGTCTCATAAAAAATAACTGACATAACATTAGATATCGGTTTCTAATTAAGGTTAGGGTAGTTGGTAGCATGCACGCCTAGCAATCCAGGAATGCGGTTCCGATTCCCCATCTGTCGGATTTTAAGGATCCAAAAATGCAGAACTGGGTGCCCATTAGGTTCAGTAATTGTCTGACAAACAATCCTCGTGAAAAATAATCTGTCAAGACGTCTTCACATCGTGTACTCTATATACTCCACATCGTGTAGATCTATATACTCCACATTCAGAATGGATATCTTCACATTATGTAGATCCATATGCTCCACTTTGGGAGCAAACATGGTATAATGTTTTTATTGTCAAGACTTAGGTTTACAGCATAGATAGGTACTAAAAATATACTATATTTTTTTACAATGTAGGACGTTACCCACTACGTTATATAAATGCATTTATAGCTACAGTTGCAGTGTTAATGGATGTTAAAGACAAAGAATTTCTCCGTTATTTAGATAGTAACCAAAAGTGAAAGCCACAAAACACAACCGACAATTTATAGTTCCAGGATTCAAGATATTACTTATATGTATATCTCTATATGATGGCAAATATGCTGAGTTTATAATTTACTGAAAAGCACAATTTATATGCCTATATGTTTAAGATAATAATCCACACATGTTGATGAATTTATCAAGTGCTTAAGCAACTAGTGTGCATACAAATTATTGTAAAATAAACATGTGTATAGAATTTTATGAAACTTATGATAACATGATATTTTTTGAAAACTTATAATAACATGGTGGAAACAATTACCATTGTGTTAGATAAATTAATAAATATTTACAAAATTTATATGCAGATTTATTTGCAGGATTTTAACACAAGAGCTCCGATGATGTGCTTACCAACTCGATAACCTCGGCGACATATGTTTAACATAGTTCTCGGTTGGTTACCGATATGTACTCTCTTATAATCAATCATTACTTCTGGATAGCCTTTCTATGGGTAATGGAATGTCTCGACAGATTGAAAAGCTGGAAACTGTTTGTAAATAAAATATGTAGTTTGATGGTCAAAAGATCTTTTGTATAAATAACTACATGATAGAAAAACATTCATAGTAACATCAAATAGATGGTACACTTTCATAATATAATACATTTAAAAGCAGGTAATAAAGCTTAGCATAAAAATATATGACGTTAATAAGTACGGCATTGAAGCTTGGTCATCAATCATTGAGATAAAATTTAACGTCGGTCGCAACTCACAAAGGGACAAAGAAACTTTGGAGTTGTGACTCCCGCCGAGGAATGAGTGAACTGAGTCACAGTGGCGCGTGGCTGCTAGTTGCGACGGCCGTCGGAGTGACCCGCGATAGTACCAACTCCCGACACAAAGAAGTTAATTTGACCTAGAGGGCGAGAACATCTACGCGACAAAAGGAACGAGGACGTTGAAGACGCTTGATTGGGAGAAATTCGTTGGCAGGAAATGTGCGCGCATTATTGTGTCTCATAAAAGGAAATCTTTGAAAGAAATTAGAATTTGTCGAAGATTATCGAATATTTGACTTTAAATTGATATTAATATAAATATGTAAGTAAGATTACTTAAAATGACAATTATTTAAAGATTTATAGCATGTTATAAAGCCATTCTCCAAATGACGCGTTGATTTGTAAAAGTATTCGCCGAGCTAAGGTTATAAAAACACACACGAGTATATGTTATATATTGGCACACTGAGGAGCACATGAGTATGGGTCGATTGCCATCCGACCACCCACTGCAATGGTGGTAGTGCGTTGCGTCTAACACTAGGTCACGGATTTGAATTATGCGTTTGATTTTTGATATTTGAACAAGCAAAAAATTAATATCAGATTATGCTTTTATTCAACCGATATAACGCAACTAAAAATAATACTTTTCTATAAAGGTATCCGACTTGGTAATTCAATTTAACGATTTTAAAAATATATTGCACAGTACGTTCCTTCCTACGGTTGAAAAGATTTTTTGAAAACTAAAAAAATGTTATTGAACGCTATTTTCTTAAGCAACTGATATACTTATTAACCAATTCTCGTGAAAAAAACCTTTGCACATTGTGGATATCCATATGGTCCGATTCCGAATTAAATATCTTCACTTTATCTTCGTAAAAAGCCGTTAATATAATCCAGGAAGCTAAGAAGATAGGATGGGTGAACCGTTTAACATAGGGATACTGTATGGCGGATAATAGATTCAAAAACGTTTTTTTTTTTTTTTACACCATGTTCGCTTCTATAGTGGAGCATATGGATCCACATAGTATGAAGAAATCCACTCCGAAAGTGGAGTATATGGATCTCCGCAATGTGAAGA
>JAGVSQ010001860.1:4215-27000 GCA_022683975.1 Rhyacophila evoluta | reverse complement strand
TTAATTTCTGTGTTAGTGTGAGCACTTTAATGTGTGCGAAGATGTCATGTGAGCACTTGGCATGTGTGCAGTTGTCTGGTTACCTCATTCATTATTACATGCATACTCTTTTCAGTTTCATTTATCATTTTATTTTTTATTTTAGCATGCTCCCCCCAAAAGTGAAGCATATGAATCTGTTAAGATATCCACTCCAATATTGGAGTCTGTTGATATCCGCAATGTGAAGAAATGTTTTGACATATTATTTTTTACGAGATAAATACATAGTTTAAACATTTTCTTAAAACGTCTTATTGGATTTCATAAGAATCTTATAAGAAAGAATATATTATGTAAGATTTCTTTTAAAAAAAACTTAATGTTAAAAGTTATTCTGCCGAAAAAACTAATTTAGTCGGATCGAATATAGTTCCTTTTATAAGAAAAATTTTCCTTATTACTTGTGTTTAATATTTTTTTACTAATTTTCCATCAAGTTATGAGTAATATTACTAACAATATTAATCATAATTCAAATATTTCATGTATGCTTAGAGTGAGTGTAGTTACTGATAAAATTGTAATAAAATATTGAAAATATTTTCCATGAATAATAACCGGGAAAAACAAATGTATTTATTTTGTAGAGTTAGATTGCCTTATCTTACACGAACATAGATCTAGATCATTTAAGGATCACAGAATGTCCATATTAAAATATAATTCTTGGTAACATTACATCTTTGTATTGACTGCTTTATATTGAATGTAGTAAGGGATTTTAATTGAAATCACGTTCATGATTTGTGGTTATATTTATGACGTCACATCAGTTTAATTAAAATTCCGTTTAATTCTATAATGGACATTTTTTTACCATGCGATTATAATAAATTGATGATATGTTATTCGATAATCAGCATATGTTAATGAAGCAATACGGATTGATGGATATAAGCTTTGAAAATGATACCCACGGCTAATATGAAATAAAATTTAAAAGATACTGGACTGTGCGCCAGTGGGTTGAGCAGTACCCTGACAGCCAATTTCAGAGAATATCATATGCTTTTATATTGCGGAAATTTCTATACCTCATTTTTGAGTGGAAATCTTAAAATTATAAAGATATTGATATGCTCAACTTTTGGAGTGATCATGCCAAAAAATCAATAAAAATACTTGGACATCTGCAATTATTAAATATTAAATCATTTAAATATCTACCCTACGACAATCTAATATTAAACAATGCTAATATAATAATACGATTTATTTGACCTAAACTAACATGTAAAATATAACTGAAAACTTGTAAAAATACAATTATCAAACATAACCGAACCTCACGTAACGTAACCTAACTTCATCTCATATACCCTAGTGATTTATCTAAGGCTTTTTTTAACATATAAATATTTTCTAGAAGTTTATTGTTGGGGAGTTTTTATCGAGATAATTACTGTTTGAATATTTTATACTACGTTATAAGTAGTAATTGCATATTGATACAATAGTTATATTGCACAAAATCACTTTCGGTTATGAAAAGACGTTAAGCTTCCATTATGCTCCCATTTAAAAACTGAGAATTGATTATGACGTATTAGTAATAGCTTAGACTTTGACTATGCGAGTTCCATGAAGGTTGTCATTTTCGCGGAAATTGTCCGTACGTATGCATAAACCTGAAGGTCATCAATGTCAGGCAAATCTTAAATAACCGTAAGTTTGTCTAGTCTTAAAGATATAAAAAAAGCCCGGTGTGTAATGTTATTTATATTGAACAACGTGATGGTCATATTGTGGAATTGATTCAAAGTGTGTCGAGTTCAGCGAATATTGATTGGATTTATACAGAATGACTTCATTACAATACCGTTTATGTTTATTTTTTACAAACATATTACCTCAGAATGTTTCCACTTAATATATCAGTAATTTTATAAGGATATCGGCATAGAATAATCTCATTGAATCTATAACTATTACTTCTGATATTTCCTCACTCTAGACGTATTTTGGGAAATATTACATTAGTATAAAACATAATAATAATAAATACGTAAGTTCTAGACACTATGCAAATGTATTGTCATTTCATTTTATATGAACGAAGCAAATAGTCAATTATGAATATATTATACAAATACCAATAACGGGCTTCGTCACTAAATCTGAAAAGTAAAATAAAGCCTTAGCAATACATTACAACCGAAATAGAAACATACAAGGTAGGTTAGGAAAAATCCAAAATATTATGAAAACATATGATAATATACACAGGTTAAAAATATGTATTTGAAGTTCAACGTGTGTGTGTCAAAAAGGATGTGAAGCAGAATATGTATATGTGTCCATGGATGCATTTGTGTGTAACCGACTAGATAATATAACAATATGGGAAATAAATTTGTAGATTTTATTCAAATTAAAATTAGGTTATAATATGTTATTTTTTCATACTATCTTCGCTCCTAACATGGAGCATATGGATCCACACAGTATGAAGACATCCACTCCGAAAGAGGAGTATATGGATCTCCGCAATGTGAAGACGTCTTGACAGATTATTTTTTACATGAATGGTTTGTCAGACATTTACTCAACTTAACGGTTATCCAGTACTGCATTTTCGGTTTTTTTTAATCCGACAGATGGGGAATTGAACCCGCACTCTCCGGATTGCTAGCTGCGCACGCTACTAACTACGCTACCGGGGAGACGAATTAAATGAAATATAAAACAGAGAGACCGATCGCTGACCATCAATCCATTTCTGACCGTATTTAGTTTTATAATATGAAAGTAGGATATGCTACATTTAATATATATTATAATATAGATAATAGTATGGTGATTGTTATCACCTGGTCGATTCACTTTTGAGTATAACCAATTCCATTTTAACCATTTTTCCCCTTATTTTTTTCATTGCGATGTATTTATTTTATTCCTTCAAACTTCTTCATAATATTATCCAACAGGTTTTCTGACCGTTTATTGCCCCCCAAACGCCACAAAATAATATATTGTAAAAACTGTAATCAAAATTATCGTATCATGTTCTATTTAATATTTCTCTTTATGTTAATATCTCCTTTGATCAATTTTTAATTAGATTTATTCATTAAGGAGTTTGGTAAAATTAATTTTAATTAAGTAATAAATTATTATTAATATAAACAACTCGTTTCTTCCAGGGAGGGATCAAGTATTTTTTATACTAATTAAATTTCAAAAAGATAAATTAAATATGTTAAAACTATTCGTCATATAACGGATTTTTTTTTTGCAATATCATAGATAGCGATCCTTACTGTTATGGTCTTTAAAAATGACAAATGTTCGAGTTGTATTAAACATACTCAATAATAAAAAGTAAATAAGAATAGAAAAACGCACAAAAGAATTTAATATAAGAAAATTAACGATAATTCTATTCATTTCCGCTCATATGAAGCTACATTTTATGATCCGAATGAGTATCAAAATGATAGATTATAAAGATCTTTTTTTTTAACATGTTTATTTTTTAATGTTTTAAAAAACTAAATTATTATAAATTCCAATGTATGACTTGTAATACGTGGGTATATAACAGTATGATAAATTTAGTTAGGTTTTATCTTGAAAATATGCAAAAATGTCACTAAATAATATCCATCAGTTTCAAAAAGGGCTTAGCAAACATTGTCGCTTGTGGATAATTCTGAAATGTTAATTACGGGTTTAAATCATTTTGCTTTATAAAACATAATTGACAAATCATTATCAAAAATACTTTTTGAACGTGTGATATTTGATCTAAATCTTTGTTTCAGTCGAGTTTTTTAGACATTAACATCATAATTAGTCAAATGACCGGTTTCTTAGAAGACAGTATCATATTTATATTTATTTTTATTGTTTACCCATTACTAGAAGCTTATAAAAACATAATTGCCAATTTTTTATGATAAATATTTAGGTAGTCAACAATACAATTAGTGTAACCTAAGCGATGAAGAAAATGATCAAAATTCAACGTCTCTAATGAGGATATTATTCATAAACATGTTGAAGCTCCTTTGTTGAAGATGTGAGATCTGGAATTTCTTGCCGTCAGCATTTTTTGCAATACACCGTAAAGAAGCAGTTTATTTAAAAAGCCAGATACTGCTCCAGATTGTCATATTACAATGATCGTGATGTAAATAATTCACATAAATGTTCAGCTTAACGTTATAGATGTTACCGGATGAAACAAAGATATTGATTATTACTACTGATTGAGATTTCTCGATGAAGATTGATTTAAATCTTATGTATATAAGATAATGTCACCATACTGAGAATTTTTTCAATAATATGTTTATTTTGTATTGTATTGTATGTTTAAATATACTTAACCTTTTAAAAGAAGGTAAATAACTTTGTATTGAATGCAGATTATAAGGGACCCTCTTTAAAATGGCGTCGTAACTGTTGGCGATAAAAAGGATGGAATTTCGTTTAAAGGATGATCTTTGCGAAAGGTCATGACCTTAGCTTTCCATTCTTTTATAAATAAGGGTTCAACGCACTTGAAAGTTTTTTCCACACATGCCCACTCACAAAAGGGTCTCTAACAAACTAGCAAACAACAGGCAAATGTAATAAACCTCAATTCCTAAGGCAGAAATTCTCTTTCCTCCTTATGTATGTCCATTACATTTCTGTGGGCCAACCTAGTGCAGTAACGAGAGATTCATAAAGTTAACATTTCGAATGCTACGGGTACTGGATTTTGTAAATATTTTTATCTATATAGGCAGGCTTACTAACATACTTAATATATTTTTTAAATTTATTCTTCAGTCAAGATGATTAAAGTAAGTTTATTTTCTATCCTTTTAAATTTACTATACAATTCATTTATTCGATTTATTACATACAGGCTATCCAGTATAATACATAATAATCGCGAGAAAATTGTGGTCTGATGTGGTACTCAACTACATTAAATAACAAGATGCAATTAGTTCATTAAAATTTGTAATTGTATCGCACAATTTAATTTCCAATTCAGATTCATTACCAAGAAGATGACATATTTGGCGTCTTCTCTTGTTTATCTAGATATATTTGTGGATTTGTGTATGAGAGGTCTAATATCATATCATAAAATATGTGGCCTAGACACAACATATGCTTTATATGTTTAATGATCCTGATAACGAATGGTCGTGAAGAAAAATCTTTGAACGATTTGTGTACATAAAATTACTCTTCACGGATATAGCGAGCTTCGAATTTATACATACGGATAAAATGACCACATAATTATAATAAATTATGCATTACGATTTTGATATTGAAAAAAAAAATATTTTTGAAAAACACTCTTGTTCACTCAATATGAACGTTTATATGTAATTCAATATCAAATATATTGTATTTCACTTATTGTTGAATTTAAGCTAATAAAATATTAAAGCTTTCACATCATACTTATAAGGCTAGCGCTACGATAGCAGAGCGACAGCAGCAAAGCGTTAGTAACAGAGATGCAAAATAGCTATACATATATGAGTGAGCAAGTGAGAAAGTTGTTGTGATAACAACGTGCTATCACGTTGCCGAACATGCTCACCCATCTATTTATAGCTATTTTGCATCTCTATCTATTACCGACGCTTTACTGCTGTCGCTCTGCCGCCGCTGCATCTATCGTAACCTTGGCCTAAAGGCTACAATAAATGCATCATACACATTTATATCTTTTTATGTTAGCTTACACGTATTTCACTTATATTTTACTGAGAATTGTAGGAAAGACACGCCGCTGTTATGGTGTGTGTAGTATGTCTTTATTATTCATTAAACATCAAAACAGTAGAGAATGGAAAAATGTTCAGCTTTGAAAGGGAATATTCGTAATTAGAAAGGTGATTCAGTCCATGGTAAAACAAATAAAAAAATAATATTTATTAGTACAATAATTAAATAAATTATGCATTTATTTGAATGGAAAATGCGCGGTTGCAACTGCACCTCGGACAGGTTAAAAACACTTCCTCTCAGGTCTACGTAACCGTGAACTGGGCCGCCGAGACTTGGCAATGGCTTTGCTTATTACCTCACGCCAGAGTGGAACGCCGATATCGTCACGTCCCGTTCGCACTCGGAGCATTGACATTGACGCGAGAGTGAGGCGGAAATAATCATGACTTCGCGCGTCGTCTCGCTTGCCCGACCAACTTGAACTTGGCCCCAAAACAAAACAACGAGGCTTTTTGGAGAAGAGAGTTTTCTTTTCGAAATTTTTGCTCATTAAATTTGCTAAGTGTTTCTATAATGTGGTTTAATTATATAATATAATATACTACAATTGGACTAGTGTCCAAAATACAATATTTATTTTTCGTATATTGCATCCAAATCGATTATGTTTTATGCTTTTAATCATTACTACACTATCGATTAACGATACTGGGTGACTAATATAAAACTAAACATTATTATCACTGCTGTACATACAGCTTGAAGTTCCGGATAGGCGAAACGAATTTGAATTGCGATCATTATAGATGTTTGCAAATTTTAATTGCAATATCTTTAGATATATATATGTCTTGCGCAACTAATAAAATTATACGGTCGTATAATTAATACTTGTAAATTGTTGGTGCCCTAGAATACTACCCTACTAAATAAAACACAGTATCTACATAGGATCCCGTCGAATAAAGTAGATCACTTGTCGATATCACAGCTCCGGGATGCGTACGATTAAGACCAGGTATAAGAACGGGCGGGTAGATTGTGGGCACATTGGGTAGTATTTACATAAGATATACAGGTATGTTGTGCCACGATTGTACTGCTTAGTGGACAAGAGACAGTAGTTGGTGCTACTATGATACCACCACCACTAGGTTTTGACTCGATGAACAGTTGTGCTCGTAAAGCTACAGTGTGAACTTTAGCGTACGAAGCTGCAATACATGCCTGGTAGAAGTGGAGGAGCATCTCCATTGAGGGCAGACTAACGCATGGTTTATTTCCAAACCTAAAGTGGCGCATGATAATGACCAAATTGACTCTAGACGATTGGACTACCCAGTTATTAAGCGGTCACGGTGGTTTCGCCTCTAAACCCTGCCAGCTTGATCTTATAGAATTTTTTACTTGCTTATGTGGCAAAATACAGGATGCTAATCACATCCTCTGGGAGTGTTCCCATATGTCGGTTGAAAAAGAAGAGTTTCTCAAGTCGGTTTCACCATTTATCGGAAAGGTCGGCCATTGCAACTTGGTTTCTACGAAAGATAAATTTGTAGCTTCTAAAAAACATCCAAAATCTTACGGCGAATGAGAAGGTTTCTTTTTAACAAGGTGTAATTAGATTTAATATAAATCACACACATTCTAGTGCATGCCAACTGAGGTCTTGGGAAGCTGGTCCTGGAACACTTCTGGTACTTTAAAAATCACCCCACGTTCGTTAAGCTACGGTATACACTAAAATAACAGGTGTGGAGAAGTTATTAAACTGTCAATATGATTGAAATAAAAGAATATCGAGCAAGTGGCTAAATGTTGTATGTATTTATTTGTGTCGGTATAAAGATATCGAGAATAAATAGTCTTCAATTTTATCTCTACCCGTACATTTACACATGTATCTATAATTTGTATTATGCATAGCCTCTCATTTTATCAATACATTTTCTGAGAGGAAATCCAGTAAAATAACTCGATTAAATGTTATTTTATATAATAAATAATTTATTCATATTAAATTTAATTTTTCGTCAGTGTATATTATTTTCAAAATGATTGTTAAATAAAGCCTGAGGATGTCAAATAGCGAAACTAGGATTGCGAACGATGGTATGTTTGTAGGTAGATATTATTAACAATTTATAATGGTTTATAAAAATGTTAATTTCTCTTCATAAATTACTTGTATAATAGTCATACATAATACAAATAATATGTTTTTATTTATTTACGTAATGATGCGAAATTTACACTTCATGCTCAGCGTACCGTCTATGCTTTCACGCTAGGAAAACAAAAGTAAAAGGTTCTGCCAGCTTCACCAGTCCCGAGAGTAAGTCCCGCTTACTGCCATCTCGCCTTTTTCACGCCTCTTTCTTTCACCTGTCCCGAGAAGAAAGTGGCGAAATGTAATTCACCACACTCTGATTGGGTTCCAATTTATTTCTTCAGCACGCTATTCGCTTTAGTCTGGTTTATTTTAAATAGTAATATGTTCCTTTCAATTAAGGTTATTTGCACGCCATTTCTCGTTATACACGTAATAAGGGAAAACATATTGATTTAACTTAATTAAGAGAATTTTGATACTGTTCGTTGAAAATTATCATAGTAATAATTAATAAGAACTAAATCAAGTAACACATATGATTAACTTTAGCTTGAAGATTAAGTTACAATAGCAGCATTATATGCCTCATAATAGAAGATCCTATCCCTGATGATGTGAAGATATTCTTGTATTCATACATTAAAGTGAACTAGCGGTATTGTAATTAAGTTATATCGAATAAATAATCAATTCAACAGTCTATCGTGTAAAAATAAAATTGTTTTTCAAAAGCTCTGATAGGGCTTATATTGGTGTAAATACTAGAAAGAAATTTATGGCGGTGTTTGGAGTATTGGAAATTTTTAGATTTTGTTTAAGCGATAAATCATAAACTATCTTTTAAGCTGCGTTGTTTACCAGTTCGATATAATCAATTGTAAAAGCATCATTATTAATGACAGAACAACAGGATGCTTTAAGGCACAGGTAAGGATAAGCGGATGTATTTTCTTACTATTAAAGTTTTGGATATCCATAAATATTGAAACAAACATAGAGATCGATAGAAGAATTTGTTTTGATTGTTAAAAATGCACAACGTCTGTTAAGAAGTGATAAAACTATGTACAAATATTCAAAACAGTAGGTATAGTTAGAATAAATTATAATTATATTAAAAAGTCGATATTTTATAAAAAAATACCTTTCAAATACCATAGTATTTTGTATCGTTTGGAGATTATATTTTACATTGTGTGCGACTAATGAAATGGACGCTTAAACAAAGCTTTCAGCTTGCATTGTTTCCTAAAAACTTGAAAATAATACAACACAACATGAAATCGTAGCTTTTGCCTTTGTATTCTTCTTTTGTTACAATGTCTGCGATAAAATTTTCCAATGAACCGGAAAATGGATTTACTGCAAGAGAAAATACGTACGTATACTTCAGTACATTATATTTTTGAACTTCCTTTTTGAAATTGAACTCATACATAAATATTTGTTATGAAATATGCCTGTGTCTGTACAAATACTATCCTATTTTATAATATTGCGTGTGTTTGATCTGTGAATATAATTTATGGAATTAAGAACGGATTATGTAAAAAAATATTTTACATTCGGTTTCATACATTTGTATGCAAGTATTATTATTTGGTATTTTCCTTTCACTACACTAAAATGCTGCATAAAAACTCTCAACACATACTAGCAATAATATTCATAGCAATATGTATAAAAAAAAATATAGAGTTAAATATACTCAGAAAATTTTCTTTTCGAATTTCCAGTATTGGCAAAGAGCTTCCGATTCGTTCTTGGCAGTCACTAAAAGCTGCTACGTTCTGAAGGCCTGTCAAGAAAATATATCCTAGATGTCTCGAAGAAATTTCATAAAGTCAATCATTTCTACCATTTTCAATTCTTATATTTCCATAGCTTTTTCCATAGTTCATAATTCTATTTCGCAAACTATATTTTATATTTATTTGAAGGAAAAGTAAATATAAAATAAATATGAATTTAGTTACGTTTATAAAATGTGCTTAAATTATATGTCAATGCAGAAATGTGCCAATAATACAAAAGATTGCAAAAAATAAAAATTTACTTTACAAAGTGACTCAAATCAAAAAATCAAGATACGTGTTCCTGCATTATTGGCGACGATATTTTTTTTATTCTACTACTATTTTGATATGGAAAGGAGCTGGTTGGTATTGCTCCATCCATTTGTCTTGTTGTCCATAATGTTGAATAAACTTTCAATTTCAATTTTAAATTAATTCTATGTATGTTAATAATAAATACATGAACGAATGTAGCTCAGTGGCTTAATTTATGAGCGCTCATACTTCAACACTATGGATTACTGGTTCAAACTCCATAGCTACATTTTTAAGTGCAGAACACACAAAAATATATATAATTGCTGAAATGAAAACTCATTGTCTTGATGAAATCTATATTATATCATAATAAAATGTCACACTATGTAAATCTATGTGTATATTTTACATACAAAAGGATTTATAGCAAGCAAGTGTTAATACATTTCATTAGGGAGATTGTATTGCATTTGATCTTGATCGTTCTATTTATTATAAATTCACATCTGTTTGTAATCGTGAGTTTGTTAAGGTTAGACGAAATTGTTGAAAAGAACAAATAAAACATGACAAAAGCCAGGTGACGTTGGTTCATGCAATAAAGAATAAAGGAGATAAAAGGATGGTACGTAAGAATCTACCTATAAAAGTTGTAGAAAGGAAATGCGCCAGCCGGCGTCAAGGCTTTAATATAATATCCTGGTAAAGTGGCCCCTGACTTTACATTTCACGTTTCCTGATTCCATTTTGGCGTCGGCTGCAATTTATTCCCGTTACTGAATTAAATAACATTCATATAGATATACTTTCTCTGCTTTCTCTTATCTTTTTGTTTCAAAACTCGATGCTAAGAGTTAATACTCTAATTTCCTATGAAAATTCAGTTTAACAAATATTTTATAGCCAATGAAAACAATTTTGTTGCGTTTAAATATATATTTAGTATAACAATAATATTACACATTATTATTGCACATAGTATGAATACACAATAGCTTTATTTAAATCATTTATCACAAAATAATATAGATTTGTTGCTTTGATGGTTGACTTAGTAAAGGGGCATATAGAAATAAAAATATTAGTTGACAACTTCAGTGAGTCTAGTGAATATGAAACATTTTTTAACTATGTCTATTCTAAAAGTGTGGCATATGGATCACAATAATGTGAAGATGTTTGATCTAAAAACAGATCTATGGATCTCCATACTGTAAGTGACTTACTTATTATAAAATTTAATACAATATAATTATTAACTTAATATTAATTACAATTATTCTATATTTCTTCACGCAATTTGATTGCCAGCCAATTGCTTAACCCACAGCTAGACTAGTACTGGTGGGGAACTGTGGCATTTCTATCCACAATCTCTGCCACCTACACTGGTGTGTTTATTACTCAGTTATTGGATATATGTTCATTTGGTAGGCATTTGCTAGTACAGCTAACTTTTGTATTCCACTTCGAAGTTTTAATCTAACTTTGGTACAGAATAATATTTGAAAGTTATGGTGAATTGATTGAAAAGAGATATTTATCTAGCAAAGCATGTAAATAAATACAGACTTGTGAAACCAATATAATTGTTCTTATTCAAATTCATTGTATTCAATAATTAAGAATAACTTTATGGGCTTACATTGATTTTTTAAATAAAAATGTTGGAAAATGCTTCAGTGGTCGGAACCTGTCAGTAAAGCGGTGTCTAACAATAATGCACATAGGGTTAGCTTGATAGAAGTTTTTTCAGCGGGGGGTGCTGCAATGTAGCGTTGATTTTCGACGTGCAGGTTTTTCCTTCCGGTCTCCCAGAATCTCTAAAGGTGAGGTGAGGTATGCCAGACAGTCTACCAAAGTGCCCTCCCTCTCTATGCTCAACTCCCTACTAGTTCTCACACCAAACAACTCCTCTCACGTCCTCTGATCAGGGCCGGTACCATATGAGAAATTTAAAAAGTAAAACTATATCATTTTGAAGACTTGTGAGAAATTATTTTTTATTTTTTTAATCGGTCCAAATACTCGATATTTCTAGCTGAGCTATAGAGTTAATTATTATATCGCGTCAAATTATTAAAAAACCCACCACCAAGTCATTACTAACGAATGTCCTAGTTTTTACTTAATTATTCAATATTTAAAAAAATTAAAACCACTTGTTTAACAGTTCTGATTTTAGTATGTTGATTTATTCCTCATATGTGATATTAAATTATTTGCATGTTCCAGAGATTGTCTCGTTTTTGAGTGTTATATTCAGTCCATTATTTGAATATATATACTAAAACTAGCGTACAACGCATGTAATTTATTGTTTCATAATATACTCAATATATTTACTTCATTACCGCTGATTGTGTATATATATGTTTTTTTTTAGTTTTCAGCTGACAGCGGAACCTATTAAACTACCATACGCAATTGGGAAATTTGAACTCTTGATCGTTCTACTGAAGTATACGCGTTTATATACTATATATATATATATATTACAAAGAAGAAGTACTGACCAAAAATCGTCGGTAAATGGCAAAAGACGTCAAGTCGAAAAAGACAATTTTGAGATATTATAGTTCTAAAGTTTGAGTCTATTTGTTAAATATTAAATAATTAACGAGAACATCCAAGAGCGACTCGTTTCCAAGATTCATTCATAGTTTGTATGTAAATTCTATTTAAATAACACAGCCTTTATTTTAATTTCAATACAAATTTTTATCATTTTAAGCTTTAAACTTTGAATCGTGTTTGTGTTTTCTACCTGTACTATAATATGTTCAATACCGACTTAATATGAAGTGATATTTTAATATTATTGAAAAAATACGTGGAATATGAAAGAGCATATAAAAATCTACCAAATTGCATTATTGTGTCAAAACCGTAATTTTCCAGCTTAACGTCTTCTGCCAGTAAGCTAATGAAATATTCTTAACGAATTATTTATTGCAATAAATGCAATTGAAACAATTTATCAATATGAAGAACTCAAAAACTGCTCTGTATTGCTCCGTGAGTCAAACCTTACCCTTAGATTCACAAATACTCCCCTAACAACGACCACCTTGCAGCCCTCCCCAACTTTCCTCGCAGTCTCTGAACCCTTATCACCAGCCAGGGATGCGCTATTAGAAAATTATCTGAACAGTTGTGGTGCTTAAATTGACTATCAGCATTATAAGGTGTTATAAATGAGACCCCTAACTAGAACATATAAATACTGCCTACTCTAAGGTTACTTGGATTTCCATTTCTAATGCTTCAGATTCTAAAAATTAGTTTGATAACGAAGAAAAGAAAAAAATGATATAACGCTAACATAAAAATCAATATAATTGATACAGCTAACACGTTTTATAAAATTGTTACCAGCAAGATAATTTACATGATTTTGTACGATATATTTCAATAAAAGATCGAAAAGCACAGACTAAAGATAATAAAACATATTCCCCTTATAGTAAAAATACGATTAGAATAATATTGTAAGAAAAACAATTATGGCACTTAATAATTAAATATCAAATACAAAATTTTAGAAAATTTGAATTCATAGTAGTATAATTAAATTGTGTCTCGAAAATAAAAACAGTTAATTTTTTTGTAACAAAAACTTCAGAAATGATTACTTATCTAAAAGATTTCTTATTAAAAATTGAATCTATTGTGCATTATATATGTTAGTTAAATGGCATGATTTATAAATTCTTTTGAGATTTTTAGGAAAATATTTTATTATATTCACATTATAAACGTAGATAGGACTTTCTTTTATGAAAAAATCTTCTCACTTTAAGTTTGTGGGCTCATTTATTATTCTTTAACACTTTCGAACTTTTTGCGTTTATGTACACTTATCACATTTCTATCAATATCTATTTAAAATTAATCTTCTATAATTAACATTTAAAGAAAATACTTATAATGTTATAAAATAAATTAACCCTTAACTTGCGAATCATTATTGAATAACAAGTATTGCCATTTATTTAAACAATTTATTTTCGACGAGATAGCAAGATACGTTATGTAGGTAAGAACACTATTGAACCATCCATAAGAATTTCCATTATATATTTTACTTACTAATTAACGTTTATTTCATATAACGAAATCAGTTTCGATTTTATAAATTATAGAATCTAAATAAATGCCCGTATAATTTTTTTTTGATAATGAACATAATTTTACATACAGGTAATTTCTAACATATATATCATAATTAATAATTAAGTCAATAGACAATCCATAATATTTAATTTATTTTTTATTATTTATACCATATCCTCTGCAAAAGTGGAGCATATGGATCTCAACAGTGTAAAAATTACTAGTCCAGAAGTATATTGATTTATATAGACATATTTTTTCAAATGTATTGCTTGCCAGCCAGTTTTTAACATATCGGGCATCCAGCTCTGTATATTTCGATGTTTTTAAATAAATTAGCTGTGGGAATCGAATTCTCAATCTCTGGTTCAGAAACTAACAAAAATAAATTCGATTACTTAAAACGTGATGATATAATTAATTATATTTTTTATTAAAGTGTGTGAAAATTATTTTTATAAATTAATATCAATGTTTTATTATAATAAAATAATTTATACTTACCAACAAAATAGTCGCGAAATCTCCCATAATACTGTTACGACCTCTCGTTATAAGGCTCCGCATAATGTATCAGGAAAGTATAAACTCCGAGAGAAGTTCGCTTCCTCTCACAGCTAGGTATGTAACATAGCAACCATATCGCTTTAACGCCCACCAAAGTAAGTAAGTATACGTATTGTATGAACGGCACTAGACACTTTTCCTCTCTGCCACCCTGATACCTACATTCATATCGAGCCTAATGGAAATGTATTTGTTCTACGCTCGGAAGCAGGCATAAGCTTTTGTTAAAGTACACTCGTATGGATGAAACGTACACGCCACTACCGATTACTAAGCGGGGAAAGCTCACGTTAGTATTCCTTCGTATGGCATTAAGTGTTTTGTAGTTGTGGATATTATTCGAATGGCTTAATATGCATACACAATGTGTGGGGTTTGCAGTAAATTTCATTCAGAATACGTGATTTAGTCACAACATAGTTTTCTAAAATTGTATATACAACATAATAAAGTAAGATTTTTCTTTTTTTGTGATCAATTCATCTATGTATAATTATTGTACATTAATTCTATAAATAGCTCTACCTGCTATTCATTATAGATGCGGAATTATAATAATTCAAATATTAAATTTACAATAGTTATTAGCTTAGTGCATTATTTTAATGTATATAATTGGATCTAACTAATAAATTTTTCTTAAATTATTAAAAGTGATCAATATTGTAAAATATGTTTACTGATTTAAGAGATTTAAATAATCAAAAATGATAACGTCTATATAAATATGAACGATTTGAATTTATTTAAACATTTTCATCACACACATTTGGTATGGTATTTAGGGTTTGGATAAAATAAACATTTATTTTTCAATTAATCTAGGAAACTTCTCGTAATTTATGAAAAACATAATACAACATAGTAGATATATCCACGTGCTGCTGAAACGTTCACAAGTTTGAGCCTTGCAGTTTCATAAAAACTCCATGTGTATTTAAATATAAAACATATGCCTGAAATATAAATATACTATCTTGCTTAAAACACAAACAAAACAACTAGTTTGACGAATATTTAAAAATCGATATTTGTAAAAATAGTGCAGGAATGCAATAAAATTTTATAGAGGTTAACGTGCTCTATATTTTAGAAAATATGATTGACCGTAACTATTGCGTTTAAATGGTATAAACTTTATAATTTTATTGCTAGTAATCTTGATTTATTATATTTTAACTGTAGATTGATTTAATAGCAGTTTAAATAGTGTCTTGATTATTATTTACCTATAGAATTCACACAGACCTTAATCTAATTTAATGTTCGTAAAATTTTCTAATTTACACTTAAACTTGGGTTTCTTTAATGTGTGTTGTGAAGGCACTTCAGTCTATTGCTTTTAATCACTGAAATCAGATCTTATTAATCGCCCTTTGTTGTATTGAACGTTTTGTTTAAAGCTTTTCGATAAAAAAATAAAGTGAAAAGGTATACGTACATGTCGTAAACATCCCTTATCTTCTTCTTTGAATACGATGTATACGTTACCCTATTCAATTGCAAAAGGTTTTCTAGAGGGTAGGTCATCGGGTCGAAACGTTTTCTGAATATAAAGGGATGATTGATCATGGCTTTACATTTTCATAGAATCAATTCTTCATATGTTCTTTTTCAATATACCAGTAAACTAACAATAGAATTTTGGTTATACGTATTTCGGATAAAAATATTGCAACAGAAAAGTATTTTTAGAAAAAATGCCAGATTCTAAAAATATTGGTTGATGAATTTAAAATAGAGATACACAGATACATAATTGAGTCGTATAGTGCTTTATCACTATGATTCCTATGGTGATTGATGTATTTATAAAGTTTGAATATTTTTATTACTACTAAGAAAGCAATTATGTCTTTTTATTCTAAAACCCAAAGTGCAACGAAAAAACTCACCAAATAATAATAAGAATTAAAAAATGAAAAATAATAATTTGCTAACATTTCATTAAACATGACTTAATAATATCCTACATAGAAACTATACGATTTTCATCTTTGAACAGTTTTTTTTTTGAATTTTTTTTAACTGACTACAAACCAAGTCAATGAAATTATAATAGAAGCTGATGTTGCCTATTTATTATATTTTGAAAATCATTAAAAATATTCGTTATGGCTTTGATAGCTAGCTATAACTGAAATTAAATTAACATATATATTTTAATCTGGAACCTTACAAGTTTTTCAAATGGTTATCGACTATTTCTCCAACATATAAATATATTCGTTATTTACGCATACATGAATAAGTCAGAAGATGTTTTAAAGCCTGATGTAATACATATCACGCCCACAATATTTTATTTAAAGTATAAAAAATGCACGCAGAAGGGGATGACTAGATAAAAGGGAAAAAATTATATGCAGGAACAGTAAAAAGAATTAAGATTTCGTTCAAAAACAAATTTATTATTTATGATAAAGCATCGTGGAGAGCTTTTTTATTCTGTGCTTTTCTCCCATATTTGGTTTTCATTCTTGATATCAAATTTATTTACAAAAATATAGCAATCAAAGAGTTAAGAAATAACGGTTTAAAAACTTAATCTCTATGGCCGAGTGAATAAGTTCACGTTTTTGTGAATTGCGGTTAAATTCACGTAGGTACATATAAAAATATACACGCTGTTAATATGCATTTAGATACCATTACCTAATATATTAAAAAATTGGCTAACGTCCAATCCTCATGGAAAAATTCAAGATATACCATTGCACCATGAAGTTGCAGATGTATACGCTTCACATACCGGAGCAGATGTAATACGTTTAAAAAAAATGATATGAATTATGTTTCCTGCTTATTTGGCGTAACGATAATCTGAGCCATGCATGGTCTTTGGGAAATGTATTTAATATTATCTACGTATCAAAAATGTATTCACCGCTTCAATTAATTCATTTAGAAGTCTTTTATTACTTACGAA
Organism: Rhyacophila evoluta; assembly: GCA_022683975.1. Taxonomy (NCBI): domain Eukaryota; kingdom Metazoa; phylum Arthropoda; class Insecta; order Trichoptera; family Rhyacophilidae; genus Rhyacophila; species Rhyacophila evoluta. The sequence continues at coordinate 9,494 of JAGVSQ010001860.1, read as the reverse complement.
TCCCACTGTGCGATAACGTGATATGTTTATTCATCACAATATTGTACAATTTATTTAATTCTACTAATTATGATGCTTGCTTTAAATTATACAAAATTATTTGATATTACAGGAAGTTCATTGTGCCTTCAAATGAATAACTGTTTTATTACAGTTAGAAGAATAAAATTATTGGTATAATATTAAGTAATCACTTCCTTTATGTTTATATATTATTAGATATAAATATTTCACGCCAAAAGAAAATATATCTGCTTCAAAATACTATATTAATAAAAATATCATAATACAAACTAAAAAAGTGTCTTTTAGTACAGAAATGAAAGTTTATTTTATAGAAAACTGATACCAAAGATCGTTGAAATTTAACAACCTTAATAAACTTCTTCCTGGTAGCCGACAGGTTAGCGTGAGTACTTCGCATTCAGGAAACGCGGGTTGGTTACCACGTCTGCCGGATTTTCACAAAATTCTAAAATGCGGAGGTGGATACCCGTTGGGTTGAGCAATTATCTGACAACCAATTCTTGTGAAAATAATCCGTTAAGGCGTATATTCACATTGTGCAGATCTATTTACTCCAGTTTACGAGGAGAAATTTGAAAATATAGAGAGTTTTTTCTTTGGTTTTATTAATATTTTAAATGTTTATTGCACGATGAAAGCAGAATATCACATCGATAACATTTAACTGCAAATACTCCGAGTTTAATGTTTTACGTTGTATATAAAAGTATATACTGCTATTTGTAATTATTAGTATGTATATTAAATTAATTTATACTATTTTATAACATGTATGAAATAAATAAACTCATATGATGTATGTGCCTGAAAACACGTGCTGAAATGCTAAATATGTATAAAATTCAACATTCCGTTTAGTTAAGTTTTCACGTTATGATTTTCACACGCTTCAATACTTTGGAGTACAATAGTAACATTGATTTAACTTGTATTAATATAATATATTCTCCTCCTTTCTAGTAGAACTCCGAAGTTCCACCGGTCAGAAGAAGAGAACAACAGAATTCATAATTTCTCGAGGCATACGCAGCACATATCCTATACAGCTCCAACATCGCATGTCCTTAAACATATCAACAGATTACAATTTAAAATAATTTTTAACATAAATAAGGAAAAATATGATTTAAAATATTTCCAAATTGTAAAGTATTGAACTGGAATATTAAACCATTTTAAGCAATGTTTCATAGAATAATATTATACAAACATCAAATATATAATTTGACTTGATGATATTTCATAGTGTTACATCTAAAGATTCATCCAGATGTCGGCTTCAGCTGTATACACAACATTGTGCGTACTAACTTACATCGCGGGAAGTTAGACAAGAGAGTTGTTTTGCTCAAGTGGACTGATTATCCCCAGACACTTATCTTTTCCAAGTGCTTCGCTTCCCCTAGCTACCTGATCAAAGTTTCTCTCGCATCTCTTCACATTACTCTCCAACCTTTTTTGAGGTCACCCCAACAAAATTTTCAATTCTCTGATTTAAGTCATTAAAAAACCAAAATTGTATATACCTCTATACAATTATTGAATAGTTAAGAACATCAATATACATTAATATAACAACTCTTTTCGACATATGTACTCCTAATTTTTCATATATTAAATCAATATCTGTTGCGCATGTAATTTCTGATCATAGTCTTGATACTGGCTGCATGCATCAAGTTAAGTCAATTTTGTCACACTTTTTGTTATTTCTTTTTTGTGATTATGGCACATAAAAATCACGCAAATAGCATATCTGATGGATACAGTATAACATGTATAAATATATATTTTTAAATGTTCAATATTTATTGCTTTATATTAATTTTTAAATTTATCATTTATGACATAAAAGTATACAGTCGAATACTTGGCAGTATGTTTTAGTTTCAAAATATATATACGTCATCTTAAGAATGAATCAAAATACAAGTTACTATTTACTAAAATTTCAGTGTAATATAAAAATAATCTTTTTTTCAAATTTATCCACGTCAAAAACACATTTTCTTTGGTTACGCTTCACTGTATACGAAATGCTACCGGATATTGGGCTGTTTCCTTGGTATCATTATACTGTAAGTACACAGCTATATAAATTATAACTCGATACTATTTCTTAGAAGGGGATATTGAAATATTAGAAATGTACTTAAATTAGTTTGTAATTGAAAATATATTGATACTGCTTTAGAAATAATTATTTCCTAATTAATTATTAATAAGTTCATCTAAGTTTTAAGGGTTATTGAGTTCAGTATGGCAAAAGTCTTTGTTTGTCATTTTCATATAAAATCGAATTAATGCTTAATATGATATCTATGAGCGGATTTTCTTTATAGACTTCCCACAGTATACCCATTTAGTATATAAAAATCAGGTTTTATTCGGAATAAAATTTACAGCAAAATATTTTTTTTTTAATTTTTAGAGTGGTTATCAGTATTTGAAGTGAGTCAAATGATAAGTTTACGGAGATTAATGGTGCAATATCTTTGAACATTTTATTAAAGCTTAAAAAAAACAGAAAACAGATGTAAATAATTCTGCTAGACAATAGGTTTGATATTTATAATGGATTGAGTGGAGAGGAAGCTGTAATATATTAGTTTGGAAAACCAGAAAAGCTTTAGGATGATAATGTATAATTTTGTCTCCCCGGTTAGCGTAGTTGGTAGCGCGTGCGCCTAGCGATCCGGGAAATGCGGGTTCGATTCCACATCTGTTTGGATTTTTAATAATCTGAAAATGCAGGACTGGATACCCATCGGGTTGAGCAATTGTCTGACAAACAATTCTCGTGAAAAAATAATCTGTCAAGTCGTCTTTGCATTGCGAAGATCCATATGCTCCACCTTGGGAGCAACCATGGCATAAAAAAAAATGTACAATGAAAATCACAATGGAAATATTTACCGAGAAAAACTGAAACTATTAATGGAAAAAAATGTTTATTTAGGCAAGAATGAAGATTAAATAGGAATGCCATTTATTTTTATTGGGGAACTTTTTAGTATAATAAAAATATTTCTTTTTTTTCTAAGTAATATGTTGTCAGTTTATTGTTGTAAACCAAAATGAATCATTTATAATTAAAACTCAAACAAGCAGAGATTCCACAAGTCTCGTGTGCCGTCTGCCTTCAAGCTGTGGCCAAATATTGACAGAGAGTATTTATTTTGCGGCGAGCGATCCGCGTTTATTTTGAAATTGCGGCGGCAATTAAAACACCCTCAATTTACTTTCTCTCGCATACTTATTGGATATTTTGCACCTTATGTTTTTTATTTCAAAAACCTATTTGAACGTTTCATTTGATTTATTTATTTGCGACTGCTAATAATTTTCAATTAATAATCTAATTATAAGACTAGTGCATCCTAAACTTTTTTATGCAACGGCCTCCGAAAAATAAATTAGCATATATGTTAAAAAAACGAGAAATTCCAAATCTCAAATCTCTACATGTTTCATAATATTTTTACTACCATAATTTAATGAAAAAACTGAAGAAGCGAATAAAATTGAAGCATTAACCACGGCTTGAAGACGAGTAGAATTTCTATTTAAATAACATATTTGCATGCAAAAATTATACGTACAGTTATGATAATTACTAATAAACAATGTATCAAGTTTATAGTATCCAAATTGGAGTGAAAATAGTGATGTAGTCGGACATGTATTACGTAATGTAATGTAACTCCTGGCATCCATCTAATCAAGAGAGATACAATTTTGCTTAGTATGTATGATCAGAATACGTATTTTAATGATTAATGATAATGTTATTTTTTTGGTATTTTATTCCATAATTATTATTATTACAATACAAGTAAAAGTTTTTGCATTATTTTTTTTTAAATTAATTTCTTTTATTTCAAGGGCATAATCTCGTTTTTTCAACCATAAGCTTAGTTAGCTGGTTTGCAAATTAAGCCATCAATATCTCCTTTCACTGAATTATTTCTCAATGATTTCAATATTGTAACTCTTTTCTCTGATGTACGTATATCTATTCGAAACCTCAAAGCTGCATTGAGCGCTTTTTTCCTTTTGTTTAATGTAGATGTTTCACTTAATGCCTATATATATACCCAGTATTAATGGCATCATCAAATTAAGAAGGTAAAAAGTTTGATGAAAGTATCGAAACACTACGTTTTAAATGTACATTACTACACAACACAATACAAACCTGAAATTAAACAATTAATAAAATGTTTGTGGAGTTATTTTTAAATGTTTGAACATCCATTTCCCATTGCTTTTATTTTTTATGAACGATATTATTTTTCCAATAAACAAAAAAATATTATTCGAATTTCTTATTTTCTTCATACGCCATCATGGTTGAGTTATAAATATGACAAAGTAGACGACATTCAACTATTTTTAGATAAATTTCTTCCCGTGTCTACACAGGCCCTTTTCGTACAATATTTCTCTTCAAAGGGTAGGGGGGAGGGGCGATTGTACCCGACGACAGACGGGGGAAGGTGGGGTATGTTTTCCCGAGGGATGAAGGGATGAGGGAGAAATTCCCCGTCGGCAAGTATCCACTGATATTTATTTTATAGATGTCAAATTGCAAAGGTATGGAATTTGTGCGCCAGGGTGGAATCTTGTCATGACAATATTTTTCACTTTTCATATATCATATCGTATATCAAGCATGACGTAAAATAGATATAATACGTGTTTTATATTTATCGAATAATAAATGCGGGATTTTTTATTTTTATGAAATTCTACAACATTTATTTAATATTAAACCTTTTAAAGCTAAAAGAAAATATATCCTTGTTTGCAATGAAAGTAAAATTTCTAACAATAATCATTTCATTTTTTTTATCAAGTTCTTTCACATATTACGTGCATGGATGGGAAATGTATCTTATTCGAAATTTGCACAATGTTTTTTGCCAAGATGTTGTAGTATTTTTAGCTAGAATTTTTAAAGTATTCAAAAGGGTAGGTGTGTAAATTTTATAAAAAAAAAATACGCTTTAAAAGGAACAACACATTAATATATCGAGAGATTTTTTTAAACAAAATAAATTCTGAGAATCAATTTGGTATATATTTATAAATAAATACAATATATTGATTAGTTTACTTACAACATGAGTAAATATGACAAAACAATATTAGTTTATACTCTTTCCTATAATGATTTGGACTTATAAAAGCTATAACTGTTTTGCAAAATCGCTTTTTATCAATTGCACAGTCTTTATAAATAAAAAATA